>RJWM01025189.1:0-29695 GCA_004363535.1 Dasyprocta punctata | reverse complement strand
GGCAGCTTTGGTTTTTAGCACAAGCCCAGTGACCGCAGGGCATCAGCTACCCTCTCTCCGGGGATGTTTGCAAATGCATCGCGGGAGCCTACCGCCTTCCACACCCTGAGGCTGGGGGAGGGGGCCGCCCTCCTCCCCTGCAGTTCACCGTCACGACTCCAGGTGGCAGCAGTGCCTTAGGTCCCTCCTTCCCCTGCTCGGGACCCAGGCTGGGTTCAGGATGCAGCCTCATTAACCGAGTAACTTTCAATACAACTCAGCAAAGAGACCCCCCCAGGGCACGCAGAGTGTGACATTCCAGGGTCCTGATCAAGGAGGATGTTTTGAGAGCCACTGTAGCGCTGCGGCCGAGGTCACGCCACCAGACACTTGGCTTCTCTTCAGTCCTTTCTTTCTGTTCACCCGTCCGGCCCAAAGTGCACCAATAGGCCCAGTCAGACTGATCTGGAGTCGCTGAATAGAGACCTTCTGTGTCCCGGCCCAGCGCGCCCTCCCTCCCCGCTCCTGTCCACACCCGCAGGGCCGGGCCACGGGCTTCCTTAGGCTCCCGTGAAACGTCAGCACAGCGCCCTCCAGGCTGGGGCAGGCTGTGCCGTCCCAGGGGAGCAGCAGGATGGGCGCTGCGCTGGGTGAGAGTGTGGCACGAGGCTGCGTTACCTCCAGACACCGGGCCTTGTTAGGATCCCCACGCCAGGGCCATACAGGTGTCCAGCGGGTGAACTCTGGGGCCCGGCCCATGTCCCTGCTCTCAGCCACAGAGCAGACCTGAGGAGGGCCTGGGAAGGCCAGGGAGGGGTCTGGAGGCCTGGAGTCCCCACTCGGGCCCCGCCCTCTGCCCTGCGCCTCAGGCGCCTGGGAGGGAGCCTGGGAACAAGGGGCACTTGATGCACAGTGGGGAGCAGGGGGAGATCATGAGAAGCTGGCTGGGCCTGGGCCACGTGCAGCCCCCCTGCCCTTCCAGCAAAGGTCAGGGTCCCGGGCGCAGCTCCTTCCTTCCCGCTGCAGGATGGGTCCGGGCCTCTTGGCCCGCTCTCCCCGGGGGCCGACCCTGCCCCTCTTCCCGCCTGCCGTCCAGTCCACGTCGGCCTCAATGCCCTCATTGTGGCTGCAGCTGTGGCCCTGGGGGCTCCAGCTGTCCCAGCCCTGTTCCGAAGGCCCTGCACTGTGGAGCTGGCAGTCTGTCTGCCTCCCCCATCCTGGCTGCCCAGCTTCTCATTCCCCTTCCTATCCTGGGCAGGTGCTGCCTGTGTCCCTGTCCTTAGCTTGCCGTTTTGTTCCTGGGAGACTGAAACAGCCTCCAGGAGACTGCTTGGGAAGTGGCTCCCAAGGAGGGCACCCTTGGTTTCCCATTTGCAGTGGGGTGGTTTTGAATGAGGTCATTGCTAAGGCACCTTCAGAATGAAGACCCTGTCACCTGAGAGTGAGGAGAGGCTTCAATGCATGTTAACAGCGCAGTCACGGAGACACCTAAGCTATGGTCCTGGGGTGGCTCCTGAGCAAGAGAAGGTTCCAGGGGGGGCCACACAGCATGCAACAGACATCAGGGGCTGGGTGGCCTGGGCCAGGTCTCACAGGAGCTACCCCAGGATCTGGTGCACCACAGGAATACTGTGTTCACAACCAACTCCCTGCCACCCTTAGGTCCCAGCTCTACAAGAGCAGAGACCAGGGTACCCCGAGGTCCTACCCCCTCTAGGGTGCTCATCACAGTCCCCAGCAGGGCCAGCCCTCGTTGGTGCTGGGGACGCTTGCTGCTCCCCCTCCTTTGTCCTCTGGAGGACCTTGCACCGTTGTGGAGAAGGGGGCGCAGACCCACCCAGGTTAGGTCACCCGCAGCCCCTTCAGGACAGGGTTGCAGGGAGAGCTGTGTGCACCTGTGCGTTCCCCATCGGGAATGAGCTTGGGCAGCAGGAGCGGAGTGTGGGAGGCTCTGGAATCTCAGCTTCTGGGAAGGAGCCAGACACATGCAGGGGCTCCTGGTTGTCTGCAGGCACCTGATTTTGGATTATGTGCTTTTTGGTGGGTCTGGTTATTTGAGTGCAGGAAAATTAACAAGTGTTTCTGTCTCTTGCCTCCCAGAAACCTGATCTCCAATCTTTGAGAACGGGTAAGACTCAAAGTCAGGTGAGTGATAACATCTTGAGTTGTCAGAAGCTGGGAGGTAAAGAAATCAGATTTTGGCCTTGAAAAGGGAGGTGTGGACAGCCCAGAAAAGTTGGGTCACAGCCCAGTGGGAGCTAGAGTATCAAATCTGGGACAGAGCAAAGACCAGGTCTCCATGTCTGCAGCGGGTGGTGAGAGGCAGCGGCTGGATGGAAACAGGGTAGCTCCTGAACTGATGCCTCAGCCATGGAGAAGGCCCTGCCCTGGCACCATGACACCGGTCACACTTTGTTCTTCTCTACTGGGACACAGTGAGCCCTGCCTGCCCTGAACAAGACTGAAAACGTTCTCACCCTCCTACCCTCAGTGCCCTAATTTATAGTCAGGGGAGCGATGAACCGTGACATGGTGACTTCCATGTGGCAAGGCCTAACTTCGCAGAGAGGGAGGCCACCCTGGGATAAAGGTGCTCAGGGGAGGGGACACTGAAGCCAGCACCAGTGACTGGCCATGTGCTCAGCTGAGGATCAGGGCTTTGGCTCTGCAGAGTCTGGATGCTGTGACACAGGTCTCAGGGTGTACTTGGGCTCCCCCAGCTGGCTGGATCAGGTGGGGGAAGGTTTTTGCCCCTGCCTGTGATGACTCGCAGGTAGTAGGAACCTCTGAGTCCTGAAACAGGAACTGTGGGCCATCAGCAGGTAGAGAAGGAGCCCCCACCAGACACAGATGCAGGTGCAGGATTCCTCCTTCTGTCTAGGGGTTCCCAGCCCCACTCAGCTGTCTCTGCAGGTCTCCTCCATCCGTGAGGCCAGCCTGATCATTCCCGAGGGCTCTGCTTGCTGTGGCACCTGGGCATGCACAGTTTGTCTAAGTCTGAGTCAGTATCACTGTCCTGGGGTGTCTCTGAGAGACTGGCTCCAGGGTATCCCATGGACATACAACTCTTCAGAAGCACAGAGGATGCAGGGTTTGCATAGAACCTGCCTCCCACCCCTACCCCTGCACACTGCAAACCACATCCCAATCATTTATCTGGTGTTCTGTCCGTGCTGCATAAATGGTTGTTCCACTGTTCTATTTGGAAAATGGTGTCCAGAAAAAAAAAAAAAAGATGCAGGGTTTTGAGTATTTTGGGCCCTGAGTTGGTTGCATTTGTGGATGCAGAGCCTGCGTATCTGGGAGCTGGCAGATGTGTGGAGGGGACGGGCTGTGACTTCGCTCAGGTCAGAACTGAGCTGGGGGAACTCTCCCTCCTCACTCGCACTCAGCTGCGTTGTGGAGTATAGAGGACCACCTGGATGACTCTCCTTGAATAAAGAGCAGTTACCTCCACTTTAGCTAAACCTGGCCCTCGCTCCATGTACTGATATGTACAGAGCTGGCTAAGCTATTCCCTTTTTCCCTTCAACTGGCTCTAAGCAATGTAAGTACGGTTAGCTGATTTTTGAAGCCAAGCAACATCCTGTTTCCCAGGCTCAGTGTCTCCCTCTAAATGGTTGAGCCCAGTGGGATGGCAGAGCCACACAGCTCTGGGGCTGTCAACTGGGTTCGAGCCTCGAGATAAGAGGCTATGACTTCCCAGGGCAGAACAGGTTTACACATCAGAGCTGAAGCACTGTACCCTAAACATTAATTGCTAACCTCAATTGTGTTAGGTGGATTGGCCTTTCTGCATATTGCAGAGGCGCCTTCTGGTCTCCTAGCTAGCCCTGCTCCCAGCTCACAGTACTCACACAATTCCCCCCAGTCTCACAGTCACTCATCCTTAGCCACTCCCTTCTTCATGAATTAATAAAATCTGAGTTAGGTCCTGGGTCATGGCCTTTGTTCTGTGAACCCTCATCAGGACCCCTTGGCTGCCCATAACTATAAATATGTCTTAGTGTCTTTATCTTGCCGTGGGGTGCACTGGAGCTGGTAGATTGGAATTAACTCCCTGTAATTCCAACAACATTTCCATGCGATTGCAAATGCAAACTTCCTGGACTGGGACGAGGAAGAGAACAGGGGCCTCTATAGAGGCGTCATCAGCAGATGCTGTCACGCGGTCAATTCTGTTTGCAATTGGATTTCATGAAGTACAGATTCTTTCAGTGATCACTGAAATGATCACATCAAAGGATTTGGTTGGATCCCGGCACCGGTGAAGAATGGGGCAGGCAGGAGTTAGTAAGATGAGGATGGCACATCCTGCTTCCAACCTTGGGTAAGCGGTGGGCTATGTGGCTATATTTGTGGTTTTCCATTTGGGATGGACTTGGGAGAGGTTGTAAAAAGTCAGTTTGTAGTGGAGGAACAAACAGCATTCCGGTATTGATCAATGCACTTTTCCTATTCCCATCTGCCTATAGGATTAGAGAGATTTAGAGTTCTGAAGATTTGCAGTTCTGAGGGTTGAATCCAGAGTCTTTGCACTGAGCTACATTCCCAGTCCTTGTTATTTTTTGAAACAGAGTCTTTTTGAATTCTCACCCTGGCCTCAAACTTCTGATCCTGCTGTCTCAGCCTCCCAGAGTGCTGGGATGACAGGCTGCACCACCACACCTGGCTGCATGCTTAATGTTTTAAAATTTGCCAAACTCTCGTTCAAAGGGGCTCAATGGTTTACAACCCTCTGGCCACATATGTATGGTGTGGTTTCCCTAAGGCGCACCAGAGCCTGGAGTCCCCCTGCTTCCTCTCTTAGCCTTTATGTCCTTGGCATCTCACTGGGTTAGTAACTCGCCCTTCCCTCTGGGCTAATGTGGGCATCATTTCCTCTGTGCATCTGCAATCTCACCCTCTTCGTTGAAGCCCCTCTTTGTGTCTCATATGAGGTTCTGCTTGGGCTGTTTTACTGTTGAGTTTCAAAGCTTCCTTAATATTCTTTGGACTAGTCCTCTGTTGGGTTTGTGGTTTGCAATTTATTTCCTCACACTTCGTAGATTGTTTTACTATCCTCTGAACAACTGCTTTTAATTTTGATAAGTGTTCCTTCCTCTCCTGTGTTTTGGAAAAGATGTGTAGAATTGGTGTTAATTTTTCTTTATACATTGGGTAGGCTTCTCTTGTGAAATCACGTGGGCCTGAATATTTTCCTGTTTGATTCTTAAACTGCAAATTCAATTTTCCTCATAGCTGCAGGATGTTAGCGGGGGTTGATGTCTATTAAACAAGACTTGGTGAGTCGTCCTCTTTGAGGAACTGGACTGTTAAACCAAAGTGTTTGGATTCTTCCCCACATCATTCCCAGGTGTCTGCAGGTCTGCAACCACAGCCCTTGCTCTTTCCTGACACGGATACTCATGCCTTCTCCCTTTTCCCTTTGTCCATCTGCTAAAGGCTTGCTGATTTCATTTATCTTCCAATGCTCTTTGTTTCATTGCTTTTTCTATTACTTTTGTTTCTATATTATTTTATCATTTAACTTTTGGCTTTTTTTAAGTCCACATTTGCAATATATAATGATCACATTCATCATGGAGAGTTGGTTCATGTTCATTTCACCATTCTTCCATTTTTTATTTACAGATGCTTTTTTTTTCTTTTTCTTTTTCTTTCTTCTTTTTCTAGTTCTTGATGAGGAGTGTAAATGATTGACTAGAGAGCTTTCTAATGCCTGCTTTTGTACTATACATTTCTCTTTCTACACTGCTTTTAACTGTATCCCACAAACTTTAAGGTTATGTTTCATTTTCACTTATTTCAATATGTTTTCTAATTTCCCTTGAAATAATCTCTTTGATTCATAGATTATTTTGAAGCATGCTTGTTAGTTTACAAATGCTTGGGCATGTTCTTGTTATCCTTCTGTCATTGACTTCTAGTTGATTTTGATGTTATCAGAAAAGCCACTCTCTGTGGTTTCCGTGCCTTTAAATTTGTTGAAGTTGATTCTATAGCCTAAGAGAGAATCCACCTTGGCCTGTGCTTTAGAGGAACTTGAAAAGCACATGTGCTTTGCTGCTAGGTCTCCAACAAGTGTCAGTGGGCTCCCTGTGGGCTCACATGGGCTGAGTTCACCAACTTCTGGGAAAGGGAGATTTTCAACTATGGCTATTTCTGGTTCTATCTGGTTTTGTCTTGAATATTATGTAACTCTGGTGTTTGGTGCATGTACATTAAGCACTGCTATTTTTTCTTAGTGCATTCACTCTTCTATCTTTACATGAAGTCTCTGACTTGGTAATTATTTCTTTCCTGAAATTAACTGATACTGGCAAAATTACTCTTGTCTTTGATGGTTTGAAATATGTTTATGTGTTCATATTCCACCCTTTACTTTCTGTCCTTTTATTTTCTAGTTGCCTATATTGTCACAGGTGAAGTAGGTTTCTCATAGTTTTTAATATATACTCTGCCAAGTTCTGTCTTGTAACCATGTATTTATCCCATTTGTAGGCTACCTAATTTTTTTCCGAACTGGAGTCCTGTGAAAACTCATTGGATCAATGGAAACTAAATCACCTACTGTACTGAAAAAGGATTCAGGAGAGCAGATTTCAACTTTCCTAGCTCTGCCATCCTGCCAGACTCAGGAGAAGTCAGGACAGAGCTGAGTGCCGCACCTCTTCCCCTCAGAGGTTAGTGACCTGTCTCTAAAGGCCCTGGCTGACCCCTTCCCGGCCCTGCCATCCTTGTCCTGAGTGCAGTTCCACCATCCTGGTAGGTATGGGATGTGGCTGCCGTGTCAGATAGCTTCAAGATCCCTGTGGATTAAGGACAGCTTCTCTTTCTGAGGCCAAGAGAGAGGAGCACAGGAAACGCCATCAGGAAAGTTCTGGAGAGTTTGCTTCGTGGAGCCAATAACACATTTAAATGGAACTGGGATGTTGTGGGCCTGAAATTCTGATTATCTCTGATTCTGGGCCAGGGAATGGTAACATGCATCTGTGGAGGCGTTGGCTGTCCTCATAGCCAGGAAGATCCCACTCCAGGGACAACCAGCAAGGTCACAGGGCTGGACAATGAGCTGGTGGCTTGAAATCTGGAGACAGAGAGGCAGCAGCGGGTCTTCCTGAAGGGGAGGCTGTATGAGGATTCATGCCCTCACCTAACAGGAAGCCTCTCACCAGAAACTCCCCAGTTTCTCCCTGACCCGGGACTTGTGGGCCTTCCAACCATGCCTGACTGTTTTATTCATGTATTCCATGTGTATTTCTTGTTTATGATTTCAGAGATCTTGTAAGAATCATGTTAGCAACTTTCCAAATGATCTATTGTTAGTAATTTTTAGGAATCTTGCAAATGTTTACAAAGAAGATTTTTATATTATATTTTTATTGATTTCTGTGCAATTTTTTTTTTTTTTTTGTTTGTTTGTTTTTGTTTTGTTTTGTTTTTTGCGGCACCGGGCATCGAACTCACAGGCTTCACGCCTGCCAGACAGGCGCTTACGCCACTGAGCCAAACTCCCGGCCCTAGTTTTTTGAGGCAGGGTCACACTATGTAGCTCAGGCCAGCCTTGCGCTCGCACTGTAGCCCAAGCGGCCCTCGAATTCACAACGCCCCTCCTACCTCAGCCTCCTGAGTGCTGGGATTAAAGGCGTGCGTCCCCACGCCCGGCTTGTGCAATGTTTTTATTAATCACCCATCTCACTGAAACCCAGTATATGACAGACCATCAAGTTATGGTTAGCCTGACATATGAACAACTTGGGCTATGACTGGAATTTTAATTTTAACTTATGACCAAAGTCTTGAGTTATAACCCAAATGCCGGCTGCTTGTGCTTCCAGATAGTCTCAGATACAGATTTAACCCTTAAAGAGTTCTGGAAGGAATAGTACAACATCCTTTCCTGGATGGGGTTAATTGAGAAATCCTGGGTCAATGTCTCTCTGAGGACACTGAGATCTGCTAATATACAGGAGAGAGACTTTGAAGGCTGTGTAGATGAGTCTGAGCCTACAATTGACAACTTAAGTTACAATCAGCCCTCAGGAACAAACTGAGTTCCTAAGTCAAGGGTTCACTGTAGTTTTAATACTTATTTCTCTTGGTTTTGTAGGAACAAAGTCCTTTGAACTTGAAAGTATAAAGTTTGAGCTCTTGTTTTTGAAATTCATAGCTTCGAGTTTTTATATTGCATTAGCTGGAAAATCTATGCACAGCTACATGGCAGCAGCAATTAGAGAGCTGTCTTAGTTCTAATTTTGTTGTATTTTCTTAGACCAAACCAATGATTAACAATCTTAGCTCTGCTTCCATCTCAGCTGCTACCCCTCACCACTTTCAGCCTTTTTTATAAAGTAAAGGACTTGAAATTATAGAGATCTCTCTTCTCTGCCAGCTCAGATACTGTTTTCTGGTACTGGGGATTGAAACTAGACCTCAACCCTGAGCTAAACCCTCAGGATTTTTTTTTCTTGAGACAGGGTCTTGCTAGGTCACTCAGTTACCCAAGCTGTGCTTGAACTTGGGCTCCTTCTGCCTCAGTCTTCCAGAGTAATGTATTACAGGTGTGTTCCACCATGTCCAGCTAGTTTAAATATATTTTCATATGCAATTTAATGAATGGACATGAGAACACAGATTTCTTTTGAAACCAAACGGAATGGAATTGATTGGAGACATAATAGAATGTAGTTGATAATAATAGAGTCTAGTTGATAACTAAGCTGTAGTCTCCCTAGCCAGGCTCAAGGAGGGACCTGACCTCAGGAGAGGTCTGTCTTTACCCTTCTCAAAGGCTCATATACCAGAGAAACTGGTAACTGGAATAAGAGGAGTCTTCCCTCTCTAATTTTCACTTGAGTTGCATTGATCAAAAATGGTGTATAAGCTGGGCGTGGTGGCGCATGCCTTTAATCCCAGCACTTGGGAGGCTGAGATAGGAGAAGCATTGTGAGTTCGAGGCCGGCTTGGGCTACAATACGAGCACAAGGCCGGCCTGAGCTACATAGCATGACCCTGTCTCAACAAACTAGGGCGGGGAGTTTGACTCAGTGGCTTAAGCGCCTGCCTGGCAGGCGCGAGGTTGTGAGTTAGATCCCTGGTGCCGCAAAAAACAAAAAAACAAAACAAAACAAAACAAAACAAAACAAAAAAACAGAAGTGTATACTGTAATTGCACGGTATGAATGTCCATCCATTCCCAAACTACCTGTTTTGACATTTTGCCTGTCAAATTTCTTACAAGAATGGACGATATATGAAAAAAAATATTTGGAGAGAACTGAAGGTTGTGCTAACAAAGCGTAGGGCAGTGAGGGCTATGGTACCAACTCAGCCTGGAGCCTAGGCCTTGGGAAGTCAGCCGGAATTCCCTGGCCAGATTGTCTGACTGAGGCTCCCGAGGGTTGTCGGGGAGTGAGAAGCAGATCAGAGAGTTATGGGGCCTCCGTCCACTCAGGAGAAAGCCAAGGGGCCTCACAGGGACAGTGATGGATTCAAGTCACAGGAAAACGCATAGATTAAGCACCCCTCCTTCCCTATCTTTGGAGGATGTGTATAATTTATAGCATGTTTAAATTAGACAAATGGCTCAATCGATTTAGAGTAAGGACAGGAAACACATGTTTCTTTGCATCGAGCTGAACCTCACCGAGTCGGGCGCTTGTGATCTCCTGAGTGGAAGGCCTGGCTCGGCATCAAAGTTCTCCTGGCTCCGGCTGCCCCTCAAGAACCGGGATGCATTACGGAGTGGCCTGCCGTCTCCGCCAAAGGCAGGGTAGGCAGCAGCGCCAGCTAAGTGGTAATTTATATCACTGTTTACAGGAAGAAAGAGCCAGAGCGAGGGACGAGTGAGGGAACAGGCGAGGAAGCGGAGAGGGGAAGCAAAGTGAGGACGGAGGGTTGCACAACTGCTGCAAGGTGACCTGGGTTTCCCTGGGGGCTGTGGGGGGAGGAGAGGGGGCCTGGGAGTGGCATCCCTCAGTTTCCCCTGTGTTTCTTTCTCACACCTGGCAGGTGATATAGTGCATGCTGCAAGCCACTGTAGACTTTTCTCTGCCTTTCTCTGGAAAGCCATCAACTCCCTGAAAAGTAACAACGCAGTGCCAGTTCACTGGGAGCCCAGGGACTGACATCTTGGTCCCCATGTGACCTGCTCGGTGGGCACCTTGGTCTTGGATCCCCAGTAACCAGAACCATGTGAAATGAAGCTCCGTGCTTGATGGACACACATCTGTGCTGTCAGGTTACGATGCCCAAGCAGAGACAGAGGGAGAGAGACATTCCCCAGTGCCCTCGGGAGGCCAGGGAATACTTCCTGAGTTTGTGTCTTATTGGGGGGAGGGCAAAATTCGTGCTAAAAATGATCAGGGATTAGTACATTTTGCATTCAAAAGTTAATTGCACAAATATCAAAGAGTGAAAGTTGCTGGTGTCTTCAGGGGAACCAACAGTGTCACACACCGCTAAGAAGGCAATCCTGGCTGTTTTGATGGAGAAATGGGGTGTGGAACGGGGGAGGAGGCCATGTCCTATCATCCTCTGAGCTGAGCACTTTGAATTTCTGTGACATCATGAAGAGAGCCATGAAGATGAGTCTATGATGCAGTGATCAGAGCCTCTAGGGATATAGAAACTGTATCACCTGTGAGATGAGTGAGAAGGCAGCTAGTCAGGAAGGATGGGGGAGGATTGTGTGTGCAGGCATTTAAAGGACTGTGATGACATGGTGGGGATGCAGAGTCTGTGTCATTATCACAAGGAGGGCTTTGATCTGAAGAGGAGCTGCATGGGGCAGATTTCTTCTTGCTCCAAAAAGCAGCCTTTTACAACCTGAGGACAGGTGCACGGGACAGTGTCTAGCCCTCACTGCAACACGCGTCCGAGTTGAGCTGACCCCAGTCTCCAGGCTCTGGGTCTTCTCCTCTGGGTTCAGCAGACTCTACAGTCATGGGAGCCATAGGCCAGGGTGTCGTGTCTGGGGAAGAGGCATATACCACGCCTCGCTACTGTTCTATTGGAACATGCAGATCCTGAGATACTACTGCAAAGGCAAACTCAGCAACAGTAAGGAATTAAAGAGGCAGAATTTAAAATGAAACAAGATGGTTTATTTGAAAAGGAGTGAAAAGAAAAGGGAAGATAGACAGCTACTCTGGAAGAATAGGCAGCATCAGAAAGTGAATACTCACTGGTTTTAGTTCTTAGCTCCTTTTTATTTATTTCTCCCATCCCTCATGTGGGCACCTGGCTGTTGTCACCATCTCCCTGGTGTCTGGTTGTCTTTGATCCTAAGAAGGGCACCTCTGTCTGCAATCTTTCTGGCAGTTTGATTCTTTCTTGCCCTTTTGTGATGGGTAAGCGTGGGGGGAGGAAGCCTCACAGAAGGGCAGGTTAGACTTAGACATGAAGTAAATGTGTGTATCTGGTGCAGGTACAGTGATGCTAAAATGAGAACATACATATGGATGTATATGTATAGGTGTCCATGCTTTTCACATGTTAAATGAGAATCCTTAGGTGGCTGCCCCTTTTCTCTTTTGCATTTTACCTGTTGGGAGTGGGGGGGCTGGTTACCCTGGCCTTTCAGGTCCCTGGCTACACCCCTGTTTTACCTATCTACTCTCCCTACTAAATTCTTACATTAATTGTGTTACCTGGCACCTTCTCTGTTTGATTTCTTTCTCTTTACCTCTGTCTTTCTAATTTCTGCAGTCTAACTGCAGAGGCAAAAACTGCCTTTAGTAAGATTTTCCATTAACTTCTTTAATAAAGTTTAATGAGAACCTATTGTGTCCTTTTTCCTACCTGTGACCCCCATTCCTACAAGGGCATCCCCAATGCTGGCAGTGGAGGACCAGGAGGAAAATGAGTGCGGTAACTGCATCCTGAGGAGATGCTGGGTTAGCTCTGGGTTCCTTGCTGACACACAAGACCCATGTCTGGGTGAAGATGGGCAGAGGTGACCCCCAGGGGCTCAGGATGACAGGCAGCACCTGGGATCTGGTTTGGGCTGAGCGGCAGACATGCCTGGTCTCTTCCTCTGTCCTGGAGTTCTAGGCTTCTTCTCTGTTTGTGCAACCTGCTCCCACGGATATCCAGCCGCACCTCAGGAGCAGCTCCAGTGGGTATCTGGGTGTGGTGGAGCGCCTGGGTGGCCAGGAGAGCTGAGGTGTGTGGCCAGTGGGCTGCAGCTGGCTCCTGTACATTTTCACCCACAGCAAGCCTGTGCAGCTGTGGGCTGGTGTGACGCTGCAGAGCAGGGGCTGAGGCCGACCCTCACCAGGCTTTGTAAATAATTTAGGAACCTGCATCTTTAGCTGGGCAGAAACCAGCCAGGGCAGACAGGGCCTCAGGTGACAGCTGGCTCTGTTCTGACACTCCCTGCTTGTCCTGGTTCTGATCTTCCTCTGGATGGACTGGGGGCACAGTAGGGACACTGTCAAGGAGTCTGATTGAGGCTGAGCGAGGCCGTCTGTCCCTTCTGACTTGTTTCACACCTGTGCTCAGCTCTGCCCAGTGGACTGACACCCTTTAGAGGAGGGGCTCAGTTGGACTTCTCCTCTCCCAGGCACTGGACTCGGGTAAGTTGCTGGGCCGACAGCCGCTCCCAGGCTGCACAGCGGGGTGGGAGTGTGCAGGCCTTCGGGCCAGCTCCATCCTCCAGGGTGAGGAGAAAGAGTGGGGAGAGGCGCTGGAGTGGGTGATGGCAGTGGCTGATGACGTCTCCTGCTGTCTCCGTGGGCTGGGACTGTCACGGGGCTTGGCTGCCATCAGGAAGCAGCAGTGACCCTGCACAGTCTTTGTCCCCATCCACCTCTCCAGAGGTCACAGAGTCCTTACCTGGGTGAACCCACTGTCCACAGATGAGGCTGGCTGAGGCCGGAGGCGGGCATGGAGGGCAGCCCAGGCGGGGGACAGTGTAGGCTGGGAGCCTGTGGGGTGGCAGGAGAGAGGGCGGAGGCCAGGGAAGCTGGTGGCCCTGGAGAAAGAGTAGAGACAGATAGAGGGATGTCTGTCCAGGGGTGGGCAGATCAGCATGGATGCTGGGCAACAACTCTGACAGACAAAGCAGAAGCGGCCACCTGAAGAATTTTGGTTTTTTTGTGCTGAAATGCACTTTATATTTGGGGAAAAGACCCTCAGGCATCTCCTGGGAGATGGTTCCCTGTTTTGGGAGCAGCTGCTGATCTGGTTGAGCTCATCTGTCTTGCTCGGGGCTTGGAGATGGGGGGTAAGGAGCAGCTCACCATCCCCAGTGCCCCCAAAGGAGAGGAAAGTCAGCACCCAGCGATGGCACACAGAGCACAAGCCACCGGGGCACCAGGGCCCCACATTTAGGAGACAGCTGCACCTGCTGCAGGGTGACAGCACCCTCCTCTGCCACACAGGCTCGCCTAAGTACGCGGCATGGTGGCACCGCAGTTTCCATGAGGGTGAACAGGGCATTGAGGCTCCGGAGGTTTCCCGGGTCAAAGCTTCCCCTCCCCATCCCCCATCACCTTACCAGCTCCACCACAAGTCCCACATGCTTCGGGGTGTCAGCATTTCTGTTCCTGGGTTTTTACCTGAACCACCTGAGATAGCTTCGCATGTGTCAGGCACCAGCACACAGATTTGCAAGGTCACACTTCATCCTCGTGGTGCTCCTGTACTATACCCACTTTACAAATTAGAAGTTTGAGGCACAGAGAAATCATTTATGCAAAGCTTGGGAGTTGGAGATTGGCATTGCTGGCTAACCACCAAAGCTGTTTGAATCCTAGGATGGGCTGTTTCCTGGGCAGTCAGATGTCACAGGTGTGGTCACTTAGAAGATATGGACTCATTTTTCATTCGATCGATATGTATGAGTAGAAACTAACAATGCAGATGTTAAAAGTTTGTAAAAATATCAAACTTATTCAGCAGAAATATATGCCTACCTTCTCCCATCCCCTCCACCCCAAACCAAAGAGACAGACACAGAAAATGGTCCAAAACCAAGGACCTCTCAACGGTGGAGGACAGTCAGTATGCTCAGAGGGACATGACAGACTAAACCACAATCACAAATCACATGAAAAAGACATTGCCTTAGGAAACAAAGACTAGAGCATCAGGAAATTCCTTAGAATAAGTATAATTACTGCCAATGTATGGATGAGAATATTTTATAAAGATATGGAGATCTGGAGAGAAACAACACCAACAAAATACAATTAGTGAGTTTTAGAGCAGAATTAAACACAATGAAAAACTGTATTTATAAGTTGGAAAGTAGGGACAAAAAATGCTTCCAAAACATAGCCCCAAAGGCATAAAAATCACAAATAGTAATGGAATCGTGTGAGACAGGAGTGACTTCATTGAAGAGTTCTAAATTGTGTCTATTTGGAGTTGAAGAAGAAAAATAGAGAAAAAAATCGCTTGGAGGACTAAAAGGAAGAAGTAAACGGAGGTGAATGTGTTATAAATGAAGACGTGCGCCCTGAGACTGAAGCAGCTCCAGGCGTTAGAGGATCGGTGCCACAGAGCCGGGCAGGCACAGATCCTGAGGCTGCACAAGACCAGAAAGAGAGCTGTTCCGAAACTAACACAACGGGCAGGAGAGAATGCACGGTCCCCAGAGGAAGGGCCTCTAGCTGGAGTCAGACTCCCTGAAAGCAAAAGGTTTCTGCAGGCGATGGAGGCAGAGCCGCCCCCTCCACAGCTTCCCTTTCTGTGGTTTCAGTTACCCTCAGCCACCAGAGTCTGAAAATTCCCAGAGTCTTTCCTGAGTGTCAAGTCACATGCTGCTCTGGGTGGCACATGTGATCTCACGCTGCGCCCTTCATCCCTCTGGCCAGCGCATCCAGGCCATGGACACCACCTGTCCACCGGCCGCCCGGCAGCTGTCTTGTTGGCAGATCAACTCTGAAAGCTACAGGGCCCGCACTGCAGAAGTCCCTGGTTCACTTGGAGAGGACCCCAAAGCACAAGAGCAGCCAGACTGGGGTTGCGGATCTGCCGCAGAGAAGTCAGAGAGTGCTCTCCTCTAAGTGCAGACATCAGTGTGCGGGACTCAGTAAGAAAACCAACAAATCACACACAGAGGTTGCCAAGAGTTATGGGAAAAGCAAATCTGCCTGGGAAATTGAGAAGAGGGAAAAGGAGACTCATGCTGGTTTTGCTGTCGTGCCTTGAGTTGTAAGTATCAGAGCCACGGGGAACAGTGGGGTGGGGCCCTGGAGCCCTCGCTGTGACTGGGCGTGGGCTGGGCGGAGCCCACAGGCCCCTGTGCAGGAAGCTGGTCTCTGCCTGGCGGTGAGGAGGTGTTGAGGTGGAGGGAGGCAGTTAGGTGGGGAATGCAGGTCTTGTGGGTCGGGACCGCCTTCCTTGAGAATGAACCAGTCCTCACAGACAGCCGGGGCCCTCCCTGACCTTGGTCCACATGTACCAAATGCTTCTCTTGCTTGCTCTCCTACCCTTGCAGTGCCATCTACCATCTGGTCCTCATGGGAACTGGGCACAGACTGTGCTGTGCTCTTGAACCTTAGAGCTGTGAGTTCAGCAAACCTCTTTTTTCATAAAGTGTCCAGTGTTTGAGTTTGTTACAGCAACAAAAAGCAGACTAAGACGGTCGGCCGAGTGAGCGCTGGCCACCACAGGGTCTGCACAATTCAGCCCCTGCGTCCACTCAGTGGGGAGATCAGGGGTGGAGACATTCTGAAGAGCCAGCACAGAGACGCCTGGAAAGGGAGGAGGAGGAGGAGGCAGAACCCAGTCTGAGAAGAGCAGACTGAGCGCCGCAAGGGCGGGCATCAGGGATGACGGAGCAGGGCCACTGGGGAGCCCTGTGCACTGCTGACGTGCGGGGCAGCTGGCAGGGCTGCAGCCTGGCCCAAGGGGAGACCCCAGTGAGGGGACGATGCAGCGGCCAGGGAGGAGCTCCGAAGGGCAGCGCAGTTTGAGGCACAAGAAACTGGACCGGGGAAAGAGGACAATGCAGTGTGGGCTGGGTCAGTGGCTTGGGAAGTTGTCTCTCTCTCTCTCTCACACACACACACACACACACACACACACACACACACACACAGAGCGATGCCACACCAGGGGCTGCAACCCTTTCAAGGGCAAATTGGGCCTTGTAGCAAAAGGACACATGGCGTTCACATGTCTGACATGTTATATACATGTTTACAGTCGAGATGGAAGGTTTTAAGGTAACTTTAAATACAAATAGATCTCATGACACAGGATATACACCTGAATGTGATTATGAGGGCAAATCACAGACACACACTCAGGTAAACTGTAACATCAAGCTACTCAGTTTGAAGCAAACAGCATGGGAACAGTGCATTCCAGGGTTGTGCAATCCTCAAGCTCCAAACCATTTTCGCCGCCACACCTCAGAAGGCATCACGGTGCAGTGACGCAGCGCCCCGCCCCTCCTGCCTGCCGAGGAGTGCGCGTGTTTGCGTTTTGTGCAATTGAGAGTGTGACTCTATCTGTCTCGGATGGCACACGTCTTCTCACACTTACTCTCACGTGCCGCTATGGGTCTGCACATCCAGTCAGCTGCAGAGCTGAACTGTTCAGGAGAAGCCCACCTGTGCATAACACGCATGCTCTGCTGGCCACTGTTGACAGTGATATTCGCGACAGTTTGTGGGGGACCTAGCCAGGAGTGAATGACTACCTTGGATAATTAAACTGAGGGACAAAAGCACATAGGCTCTAGGAGGAGTGAATGGCTGAAATGCAAGGCCAAAGCACACAAATAATTAAAGTACAAGGCAAAAGGCATGCAGGCTTTATGAGAATAAATAACCTGGGGTGGAGGGCCAAATCACACAGGCTGCGTAAGAACTGAATAAACAAGAAGTTTAGGTTAGTGAAGTATGTTGCATCTGGCCGTTTGTCCTCACTTCTCCCCAAGAAAAGCTGCTTATCCTTAAGACAGCTCCTGGCCCAAACTGCTTTTCTCCTGCTTTTTTTCTCTTACACTGATTAAATAAAAGCCAGAGAATTCTTGGCCTGGGGCCGTTTGCTTCTCCCAGAGTTTCCCTGATGGCTGGGTGCCCTTGGTGGAGAAATAGCCCCACTGGACCTCTCAGTGACTGAACTGTCTCACCTCTATGTAATCTTTTCATCCTCTATGCAGCCTATGGTCACATACTGCAACAAGAGTTGTACTGTAATAGATGCCCAAGTCATCCAGAGGTGATTTAAGGTGCCTGGGAGGGTGTTGTATGTTATCCGTAAACACTAGGCCATTTTATACAAGGGGCTTGAGCATCCTTGGATCTGGCATCTGTGGGACCCCCCTAAAAAACCTTCTAGCCACCAAGGGACCCCTGCACTTTACTACCATTGCTTTATTTTGAAACAAGATTTTGCTAAGTCACTCAGTTACCTGGGCTGGTCTTGAACTTGCATCATAAGCATGCGCCAACATTTCCTGCTATTGTGAGTTACCATTGCTTTGTTAAATGGGTTGAGTGGACAGCGGTAGGGAGGCTCAGTGGGTGGTACAGGGATGGGTACCAAAGACAATGGGATGGGCAGGAAGCAGGTCCCACAGGCTGGTAGCGGTATGCTGCTGACTCCAAGACTGAATCACGAGTACGCCCTTGAGTCCCAGATGTCCTGAGAAGGTGCGAGGACAGGCAGGAAGGGAACTGCGCAGTCCCTCAGCTGGGGTAACAGAAGCATAGTGGAAACTCCCTTTGTCTGCTTTCTCCCACCCCATCCCACACAAACACAGCCTGTGGAATTCGGCCGGGCAGCGTGTCTTACCATTCTCCGTGGCCTTCTCAGGCCCTGCCTTCGTCGCCGGCCTCAGCCCAGAGAATAAATCTCTTGGGCACCATCTTCAATCAGGGCCCAGAGGGAAGGGCTGGGCGGCAGGGGTGACAGGATCCAGAGCTCAAGGGAGCTTCCAGCAGCCGATGCAGGAAGTGCTTCTGACAGTTTCTCCTGCCAAGGGATTATGGGGAAAGAGAGGGCCACGGGGACATCAGGAGGAGGAGGAGGAGCTCCAGGACCCTGTCCAGGACACCAGGAAGGCCTGTCTCTCATCTCCAAGCTGCTCAGGCCTTCCCTGAGTTGCTGCTCACTCTTTGTTTCGTGGCTGGGCCCTGCTTGCCTGGAGCATGAAAGGCTTCTGGAAGGAAAAGGAAGCACCCTGTTCCCATTACCCCTCTTCAGGCAATGGCCAGCACTGCTGCTTTTTGAGCCTTTATTTCATCCAGGACCACTGCTTTTCCCAGTTTGGAAGAAACTCTTTCATTGGTAGCTGTTGAACTCCTAGCAACTTGAGTCCCACCATGTCTGCCGTCGTGGGGACCTGCTTCAGTGGCCACTGTCAAGGCATCGTGAAGACCCTGGGGGTGGGGGCAGTTCACCATCCCAGCCTGCACTCTGTTAGGGCTTTAGAACCACAGCACCCTGCCACCCTCTGGGGAGTGTGGTGGAGAACGAGCTGTGTGTGTGGAGGGTGCTGGCACAGTTCTGGGACCAGGTGGTAGATTTGCTCTACAGCAGTCTCCATCCTGGGGTGATGAAGTCTGGCAGGAAGCATCTACACAGATAACTACAAGCTAGCTGGTGGGCCAGGGAGTGGCATCCTAACAGATGTAGGTCCTAGTAAACTAGCAATAGGGTCTCAGCCAATCATGGTGGTCCGGCTCTCAGCCAATCCCAGCTGCTGGGTTACTCCAAATAAGGTAAGTGAGCTGGCCCAGCCAGGCTTCTCTGCAGCAGGTCTGGTTTTGGCTTTTCTGGTTGGAGATACAGCTCACCTCAGCACAGGTAGGGCTTTGGAACCATTTTTGGGTCCTGAGTGCTGCCTAGTTCTAGAATATTTTCTTCCTCAGATAAACTGTTATATTTAGCTGGTGCCAGCTTTACATTTTACCACATCCCCAGCATAGGTGAAACACTAGTGGTGATTGCTCCTAGCATTGGCTACATCTCAAGAGAGTCTCCATCTTGCAACAGCTTGTGTTTGTACTTGGATAGTGCTGAAAATAGTTAAACCCCAGGAGGCCTAAGACTCTCCACACAGGCGATGCCCACCCCATAGGGGGCTTCCCTGCCTCTGAGGGCGTTTCCTAGGGTCCTATTGCTGCCAGCAGCTCTGGGTCTGGCCGGCTGGATTTCAGACTGAACTGGATGAGCCAGGCTCCCAGGCCGCCTCTCTGTGTGGCACTGTGAGTCCGCATAACTCTCCTGGCCTCTTTCTTACCACTCAGTGCAGTCAGCCCTCTCTACCTGCACCCTCCTCATCCACAGCTCACCCAAACCCTGGCTAAAAATATATGGAAACAAAAGGTTGCACGAGTGTTAAACATGTTCAGACTTCTTTTGTCATTATTCTCTAAACAACCGATTGTAGCAATGATTTACCTAGCATTTACATTGTACGAGGCATGACAAGCAATCTACAGGTAGTTTAAAGCGTATTGGAGGTCTGCAGTGTCCTGTGCAGATATGTACTGTGCTCTATCGGATGAGAGCATGAGCATCCCTGGATTTGGCATCTGAGGGGCTCCTGGACACGCTCTCCCTCGGGAGCCAAGGGATGATGGTACTCTTTCCTTCACGCTCTAGCACTTTCCTTTGAGAACTTAAAAAAAACAAACAGTTGTGTTATCTGCTGGGAACTTCTGCATATATTATTAATGTCTTTCCAGACATACTGCTTGTGGATGTTTTTATTACATCCTGACTATATTTAGGCACAGATTAGCTTGTAGGGAGCACAAAATCAGCAGGCACAAATAAATTGTGAGGCTGGGCACATGAGCATTGCATCTGGTTGATGTCTGACTGCTTCAGGCCCAGGAGGTCCCCTGCATCCCTTTACCAGAGGAGCAACCGGACACCTGAGAGTGCATTCTGACTCTTCCAGGGGTCCAGGGCCCCATGTGCACTGAGGAAGCAAAGCTTGTCTCTGGGTTTGCAATTACAGCGGTGGAATGGCATAGCGCCTGCTTGGCAAGCATGAGATCCTGAGTTCAATTCCCGGTACGTACAAGCAAACAGATACAGTAGTGGAACCAAGGAATTACCAGGAGTGCAGACTAGAATTCCACCGAATTACTGGCAGAGTTTATGCTGAGCACACTTGTGAGTTAACACAGGTTTAAGAGGAAGAAATGAATGCTCAGTCTAAAGTTACAGGAGCAAACTTGCATGCACATTGCTCACTTGGCCTTGGCATCTTTTGGCCAATCTGATGAGTTATATTTTTTATATTACCATGAAACCCTTGTCTGTTGATGTGATAAGTCAGTTCTCTGCTGAATAACAATGGTATCTGTTTTTCAGTCTAGTTAACTTAGCAAACAAATTCTTATCTTTTGTCCCTAACGTGCATTGAGCAGAGCTGTCGACTGAGGGGGTACTGTTAAGTAATCCCACTTGTGTACCAAAAGCTTGGGTTAATGCTTACCATGTTAGGTGGGCGTCAGTGTGGGCAATGAGGAAACACAGGCACCTGTGGTTTCCACTCCTGTGTACAAACTAATTCGCAGTCAATGAATCTCTAAGTAACCGGTTCCAAATCTTCCAGCTCCTATAGAAGGGAGGGATCTTCCAAAGCACTGTTTTTGTAACTCTGTTCAGTTGCTGTGTGTTCTTTCAAGGTGACGTGGCTTTTGACTCTTCGAATCTTTGAATTTTCCCCCATTAAAGGGTCTCCGGGTGTTATTGGAGATTCTAGGTCTCGGGATGTGCTCTTCAGGACAGGAATAGGTACTAAGAGTTTGCTCTTGCTACCTTCTGCTTTGCAACTTTCTTAGCTTTGTATTTCCTTTGAACTTTTAATGCTGCTTTTGTAAATGGTAGATCATTTCTTGGATGTGATTTCTTATTCTGCGGCAGTTTCTCCATACGCAGGTTGGAATCGTTGGCTGTCGCATTCCTTAGAGCTGGTGGATCACTCAGTGCTCACCAGGAAACAGATTTAACACCAGGCATATAACTATACAAGGATTTAAAAGGGACAATATTCTTCTGCAGAGTCGGGTGCTAAAGAATGCGAAAGGGCCGCTGTGTGCTGGAGATCCAAAGGATCCAGTCAACTGTTTAAGACCTGAAGCTCACCATAGAGTCAGGAAACCAAAAGATCTGCAGATCTGTGCTGGAAGCCAGGCTGAGTCTTGTGACTGCCTGCCCAGGGAGCATGAACCTGGTCCCAGGTCTTTTGCTACCTGTGTTCTTAGAGTTCTTGGGGTCCTGGTTGGCATTTTGGAACCAGCTGTTCTTCTACCCACCTGGCCTGGAGAAGCACGCCCAGGCTCATGTTCTAGGGTTGGATGTGTCTCTTCACCTTTGAAACAAGCAAACCAGAAACAACGCCCAAAGGAACTGAAAGGCTGAGTCTGGTACCCTGAGTAATCTTGAGACATAAAGGAAGATTTGAGAAAAGCATGCATCTGTGGAGAAAGGATAAACTTTCCCCATGGAGTCCCAAACCATCAGGCTTACAGGGGCTGGATGGAAACAGCCAGGCTAGAGAGCAGGGTCAGAGGGGAGGACTGACGTCACATGAAGGCCTAGCCTGAGCTCCTTAGCATAACCCAAGTGCTGGGAGGAGGCACCCCCAGGGTCCCTGTGCCTATGGGCAGGGGATGGGGTCCCTACCTGATCTGGGGTGCACCAAGAATCCAAGAAACACCAGCTGAAATGACTCTGCCCTGAAGAAACCTCTGATGCTTCTGGCAGATGAGGTGGGATGAGTTGAGTGTACAAGGACAGGGGAGGGTGGTCAGGATCCACCATTAAATTAAACTGAGTCACAAAAATCACATTTGCATCTGGCGCACACGTGTGCACACAGACGTGGTCCCAGGCATGAGTCTCACACACAGACTCACAGACGTGCAGACACATCACCTGGAAGGGTGCTCACTCGTACAGTAATGCAGCCTCAGGCTCTCATTTGATGGTCTTTATCCTGCCCCATGTGGCTTGGATGTCAAATATTTCCAAAGCTTCTTGTTCTAGGCTTGTCCCAGCCTTGGGTCTTACTGGAGGTGGTGGAACTCTGAGGGGGTAGGGCCAGGTGGGGGGTAGTTAGGTCTCTGCAACCTACCCATGGAGGGGACATCAGGACCCCACCTCTTCGTGTTGCTTCCCTTGCTTGACAAGCAGTTTTGCTCCACCTCACACTCCCTGCAGTGATGTGCTGCCTCCCCGTGCAGCCCCAAACCAAGGGAAACAATGATCATGGACTGACCTCTCTGAAACATGAACGAGACCCATCTCCCTTCCCTGTAAGTTGTTTGTCTCTTTGTTGGAGAGGTAAGGATTCCATACTGTGGTCTGGTTCCTGACTGCTAAAGGCTGGTAGACCTAGTTTCCTGGTGGCCCCTTTGGGAAACTGATCCTGATTGCAGCAGGGCATCCCATCCCCATTCCCTTCCAGTTCCCTTTGTATTCCTGCAGCCCATCTGCTGCCTAGTTTACACAGCTCCCCAAAGTCCTTGGTTCTTTGTGGGCTACCATCCCCACCCTGAGCATGGTCTGTTGTATCAGCTTCAGATTGGCCAGCAACATTTAGCTTTGTGTGCTCTGGGGGTGGAGGGTTCTGGGAGAGTTGGCCGTTAGGGGTTGCAGAAGGACCCTGGAATTTCCCTGCAGGATCCAAGGGCCCAGTATTGGCTGCCCTGTACCCAGCCTGGCCATGGTGGTGTGCATGTGTGTGTGTAGGTGTGTGTTCCTATTGCTTTGTTCTGGGACGCAGGGCCAGAGTCTCAGGGCCCCTGGGGCGAACTGCGAGACCCAGGCTGCCTGAGTGTGGAGAAGAGGCAGCATGAAGACCTTGGCATGACCCCAGCAGGAGAGTGACACACACTAGTGCACACGCTACCCCTCAGGGACAAGTTCTCAGCAGTCAGAGCCAAGGTCAGGGAGGCTATTGGAGCAGGCAGTGACTTGGAACGGTGACTCTCTCTGAGGCACTGAGATGGGAAGTCTGAGCAGTCGTACAGATGAGGAGCTGGAGAACATGCAGCCAGTGTCTCACTGGCCACCTGTGATGGGCTGAGCTTCTTTTCCTTCCACCTCAGTTCACCACATACAGCAAATTCGGTTGAGCTGGTTTTAGTGGTTTGTCTATATAGAAGCCTGGGGCATTAGAGTCCCCTTGATCTAAGATTCCTCTTCTTTTTTATTTTAACATCATTAATAATCTAGAGCCAACTTCTTGTCTATATTTTAAACATATTCAGAAGTCTCTCAAGCACATATAAAAACATGGATATGTGTAAATGTATCTGCAAATATGCTTAGATATTTGTATAGGTGTGCAAATGCATGTATGCAATGGTTGATACACTGTATCAGCTTAAGAAGTCTAGAAGCTTAATTAAGTAACTCCGCAGTTGTAGATCCTAGGGTGTAGAGGACATGCCCTTACCACTCTAGGATGTTGTTCATTGCGACAACTTGAGAAATTTATAAGTTTAACTCCATGACTCAACAGGGGGCCAGGGTCCTCACTTTGTAAGCATTCTGGACCTCTGCAAGAGGAGGGAACAGAGATAGTGTGAGTGCTCCACCCACCCAAGGGCAGGTAGCCTGCACACAATGTAAGGGAGGAAAAGAGGCTTGTTCTTCCCCTCCCCCTTCCCTTTTGCTCTTGTTGCTTTTGCTTTTTTCTGCCACCTTGAACTGTTGCCCTTGTGCCATGTCACCCTGCCTTGGAGCCAGCTAATTATGGGTGGAAACTTCCACAAACTGTGTGCTAAATAACTTTTTCCTCCCTAACTTTGGGTGTCAGGTATTTTGTCTCAGCAAGGAGAGAAAAGTAACTAAGACACTGTGCAAACTCATACCTGCAGGTTTTATGCAAATGGTCAGAGAGCACCTGTAGCCTTCTGGAAAGTTTCTTGTTCTTACACCAAATTCAAAGAAGCACAGACCGAAGCTAAGAGATTAAGGGATGTGTCCACGTAGCTGCTCAGTGACAGGGTGGTGATTTTAAGCCAACCGTAGGTCCTCAAATCTGTCCACCCTTCCTGTAGCACCACAGTGTCCCCTCTGATACAGGCCCTGGGACAGAAGAACTGAGGATGCGCTGTGACCATAGCCTCAGGGGACAGCAGGGCTCTGTTGCCTCCACAGTGAACTTGATGGTGATTGATATCATCTGTATTTGGCATTTGCTTATGATTCACTTAATATCAATCTATTTTATCTTCAAGTTCACTGATTCTCTCTGAATCTTCTCCATTCTCTCCATTCTCTTGGTTGAACACTTCCATTAAGTTTGTGTTTCTGATTTTGTGCTTTTGGGGTTTGGAATTTTCCATTTTGTTCCTTTTCATATTTTTTATTTGTTTGCTGAGAATTTCTTTCTTTAAATTTGTTTCAAGTCTTTTCACAAGTGCTCTTTGAAGCATTTTATGATGCCTGTTTAGAAATTCTTGCCTGAACATTCCCACATCTACAGCATTGCATTATTTGGTGATAGTCTTCTCACATTCATTCTGAGATCCCCTTAAGTCTCAGTGGATTTAGTTGAATCTGAGATACTTTAGTTATTATGCTTGATACTCTGGATGTTAATTAAGTCTTGAGTTCTTCCCAGTGTCGTTGATCCCATCCTGGCATGGGCAGTTGCCTGATCACCAATGTATAGTGATGAGGTCTAGGCTCCTGCTATGGTGTCAATGACACTAGGAAGCAGGGATTCTCATCATGTTTACAAAGGTGACATTCCAGTCTTCCCATGCAGTCTTCTCTGCTTCACTGTGGGCAGATTGGGGAACTCAGCATACGTTGCAGAGTGGAAGTGGTGTCTCCACTGGGCCTCTGATTGTGGGGTGATGGTGTGTTGTGTACTTTCTCATGGTACCTGCTGGAGGAGAATAGTCATTGTCTAAAGCTTTCTTGTCCTATGAAGTTGCTGCCCTCCTGCTCCCTTGGCTAGAGACAGGAGTTACTTTGAAGGAGTGGCTATCATGATCTGGACCTTAGGTACACCTGAAAGCTCATGTGTTGAAAGGGTGGCCCCAGCTGGTGGTGCCCTTGGGAAGTGGTGGAAACTCTAGTGGGTGCAAACCAGCTGGAGGAAGCGGAACTCTGAGGGTGAAGATGTGTTGTTGGAGGGCATAACTTGTGCCCAGCCCCTGGCTGACACCTGCCTCCTTTGATTCTCTGTCTCTCCCCTGCCTAGCCACCATGAGGTAATCAGCTTTCTCCTGCATCATATATTGCTTCACTTCAGGCCCAGAAATAATGGAGCCAAGTGACTGTGGACTGAAGCCTCTGAAACTGTGAGTCTAAACCAACTTTTCCTCTTCTAAATTGATTTTCTCAGGAATTCTGTCACAGCAATAGGAAGCAATCTGGCACCATGACGGTTTCTATCTGTATGCATAGACATTTCTCTAGCACCAGTCTAGGACACACAAGATGAAAGCAATCCCAAAAGGACTCATCCCTCTCCTCTTGCTGGGATGATCTCCCTAGCTGACCTCCTCTTTCCTCTCTCATGCTGTTCTGGGATGTGCAGGTTTGTAGCTGTCCTGGAAGGAGGGTGGGATGTGTACTTATTCTGCTGCTGTCCTTTTGTTTTCACTGTGTTTCTTCTACGTAGTTTATTGCTTAATGTTGTTCATATCCTACCCCAGTGCCATCCTCTTTGTGATTAAGGAATTTCAGTTCATCCACTTTAATTTTGGACTGATACTGGCTATTACTTTCTTTCATTTTGCTTACTGCCTTTGTGCTTAGTGGATTTTTCTTTCTCCAGTTTGCTGATTTCTCTTTCTTCCCCATATCCACCCCTGGAACTTGATCTATTGTGTGTCTCCCTACACCTGGAGTAGCTTCCTACATAGGCCATATCTACTAGGTTCGAGCCCCAAGGATCCTCACACCAGCATCTGAGGGTCTGGATCTGACACTGAGGCATCTCAGTCTGTTCTTTGGAGCAGCTGCTGTGCTTCCAATTCTCTGAAAGACCCTCAGAGCCCCAGACCGTGGTGACAGAAAACAGGAGGTGATCATGCTCTAGGATGTCTGGGCCTGGCTACCTTTTCTACAGACTGAGGCACCATCATTGTCTGGTTCTGTCATCTGTGAAATGAACCCACTGAGCCCAGCCCAGAAGGAGCCTGGATAACTCTCCCACATAGGGGAGAGAATTTCAAAGGCTCCTCTGGTCTCAAGCTGGTTCCTTTTAAGAGGTGAAGCAAGGGCAGAGCCCAGCACCTCAAGGGTCTCGAGTGTCCGTCTTTGGGGACAAACTTTCCCCATCCATCATGGAGGTCAAGAGAATGGAACTGGAGTCCTGGCCCTGGAGCCATCTGGGCTGACAGGGCCTTGGGTTAATTGTCTCCATCTGCTGCTCTGCCACTGCCATCATCTTCTAAAGGGCCCTCATATTTTGAGCAGAGTTGGTGAAGAAAAGCAAAAGACAATTTTTTTATTCATCAGTTTTCAGAAGTAGCAGAACCTCGTGGAAGGCCAAATCTCACAATGCAAGTTTTCACCCCATTTAGGTGAGGATCCAGGAGGATACTAGCCTGAATGCCCACTGACTTTGAATGGCAGCTTAACCAGTCCATGCTTCAGTGACCCCTGCAGGGCAAACCCTGGTTAGCTAAGGGACCACATGGAAATGGATCCAACCCCACCTGGAGACCACCTTCCTGTGTCTGGCTGCCATATTGTGCAGTATGGAGATGGCCTTCCCATGGAGACAGACTGCCCTCCTGTCAAACGTGGACACCTACAGAGGCTGCCAAGCACATCTGAGGCCCATCGAGCTTGCTTAATCTCTATGGGTTCCATTTCTGAAACAACAATATTTCCTCATGCATAGAAAATGGAGTTCTTGAAGAATCTTAGAACGGTGATGACTCAGTAGAGCTCAAGGGACTGCAGAGGGGCTTCCCATTCTGTTTCACAGGGGGAAAATCCGAGGTCCAAGGCATGGCTATGCTGGTCCAGTGTCATGGTACTGAAACGTAACTGGAGTAGAAAGGGAGGCAGAAGAATCAGCAAATGAATATTTAGCATGGAGGCAGCCCAGATCTATACCCTGAAGAGCACAGGCCTTTGGTGTTGGTTGGTTGGTCACTAAGCCAGCAGGAAAGGTAAAGCGGAGCTCCCAGTTATGGGTAAAGCCAGCGTGGAGAAAGGCACAAGGAAGCCTTCTGTTTTCTCAGGAGCCCCCAGCCCTGTCATAGAATTCGGAGAAATGCATCTACTATTCCAACTGCTTTTATGGCTTGTCATATGCATCTTTGCAGCTTCAGTGTCAGTAACATTTGACCCAGTAACCTTCACTCACTTTTCTTTTAAATTTTATTTTACAGATAGTAAAATCCAACAAAACATAAGAGAACAAAGTCAATCAAAACAAAACAGTAGAACTGGTACAGAACTTCAAGCAGGATACCAGGAAAACAACAGCTACTATAGTATATCTTGTTATCTTCACAATAGTTGACCATTCCATCAGGTATAGTAAAATCAAACCAAAACCCAAACAGAATAAAACCAATCAAAACAGAATATGAAATAAAGCAAAATAATTAATCAGAATAAAACAACATAGTGAGAACAATATTGGGCCTCAAAGACAAGGCAGTAAGGAATCCCCCATATTTGCTACGTTGCATACTGTCATCCTCCCAAGAGATGCTCAGACTGCTGGCCCCAAGCCTGCAAAATCAACCAAAAAATACAAGCATTTAGTTGCTTTATGTACCTTAGCTGCAATTAACTTGGCCAGTTCTCCGAACCAGTAGGTTGCTTGGGGAGGGGTGAGGAGGTTGTTGATTCTCAGTCTGTGCGCTGGTAGGCTCAAGGGAGGTGCAGATTTTTCTCTTCCTGGAGTCTGTGCCACCCGCGACACTCACCAGGAAGGTTGGCTAGTTGTCTTCTGGTTGGATTCTCCCTGTTCTGAGAAAAATGCGTGCTTATTGGGGAGAAGTTGAGGAGCAACAGAACATGAATGCAGGAGCAGGAATCACTTTAACCTGGGAGTCACAGAGCAGGTGACGTGTGGGGTGTGGGTGAGACTCCAGTGTGGAAGTGTGGTCTCCAGAACAAGGGACATGGAAAGGAGGCAGGGCCCACCAAGGAGGCCTAGCAGAAGGTAACTGGGCAGTTGGACTTCAGTCTTCACAAAGGGACCCATGCTGCTTTTATGGGTCAGTCAGGTACAGCAGGAGTAGCCGAGCTCCTGCGGGAAGGAGGTGGTGTTGGAACAAGTGTGCTGACCCTCAACTTCTTTTTCTGTAAACTCCAGCACGGGTCACCCTTTGCATGCTGTTATGTACAGGGGGACCTCACAGTGGGCCCAACAGTTCCAGTCACCTGATCTTGGGCTTTCAGCCTCCAAACTATCAGCCTTTTCTCTTGGTTGGTTCCCAGCCTCAAGTATCCTGTTGTAGCAACACAAGATGCGCTGAGACAGCGTGGAGTCAATGCCCAGGCTTTTCGACACCGTCACACCCCCCCCCCCGAGCAAGGAGGGGGAGGAAGGTTACTTCCCATTTCTCTTGTAGGCAAACTCTGGACCACAGCTGTAGGCAGAAAGGACGGTGCCTTTCTTTGCCTGGATTATCTTTCCCTCATCAGCAGCCTGGATCTCGAAGTCTTGCAGGGCAGCTGCACGGAGATCCTGCCATGTCAGGTCTCGGGCGAGATGCACCTTGCTGTCATGAGCCACACTCAGCCCCTGCTTGGCAGCCATTCCCACAGCGCTGCACTTACTGCACCTTTGCTGTTTCCTGTCTTTTTTTTTTTTTTTTTTGCGGCACCGGGGATCGAACTCACAGCCTTACGCCTGCCAGACAGGCGCTTAAGCCACTGAGCCAAACTCCCAGCCCTAGTTTTTTGAGGCAGGGTTGCACTATGTAGCTCAGCCCGGCCTTGCGCTTGAATTGTAGCCCAAGCCGGCCTTGAACTCACAATGCTTCACCTACCTGTTTCCTATGTTCGGCAAGCATAGAAAAGCATGTATCTCTGTTTGCGGTCCCAGTGGCTTTCTTTACTGACACCCTCTGCATCACACACAGAGCAGTTTCTGAGGATAACCATCAGAACTTCACCTCTCCCAATCAGTATTCCAAAAAATGTTTACTAATATTTGTACTGAAAATAACATCTCATTTCAATTTGTGGTTTTGGTTTCTGATAAGGTGGGAGACATCTTTTCCTAGGCCTCCCGAGGAAAAAGTTCAGAGCTGCCAGGGCGACCGGAGCACCTTCTGTCTCTGCTGTCCCGGGAATCCTCCATCTCCCCCAAGGCTGGGGCTGTTTGGTAGCACCCTGCCCACGAGGAGGGTGGCCTTTGACCAAAAAGTGTCTCTCAATTAATCACCGTGTGAACAGCTTGGGGGGCACTGCTGTACCAGACAGAAACACAGGTGCTAATTCTGTTTCCTGTGGCTGGAAAAGAAGCTCCTGGTTTTCCAGAGAGCAGCCAGAGACTTAGGAAAGCTGTCACAGGGGCCTAGGAAGGTACAGGAACTCCTGGTCTAGGGCATGGCTCACCATATGCCCCAGGCTGCAGAGGGGCCAAACAAAGCACTGCTGGAGGATGGAAGATAGAGGCTGCTTCTGCCTGGGGGCTGGGAGTGACACTCAGGTAGCATCAGAGCTGGATGGCCCTCCCTGGATCATCACCACAGCAGCCCTGCTAATGGAATACACAAGCCAGGGGTTCCCGTGCTGAGAAGGGATCAAATCAGACAAGCTGTAAATCTGCAGCCTGTCCTGTCAG
>RJWM01025188.1:0-29687 GCA_004363535.1 Dasyprocta punctata | reverse complement strand
GTGTACCCCGCAGTGAAACGGTACAATCACAAGCGGACACTTCTACAGAAGTTACGCATGGAAGATCGATTTAAGAAGAAAGAGAAATTACTCAGGAAGAAATTAATTGCAAAAGGAATTGATTATGATTTTCCTTCATTGGTAAATATTTCATCATGAACTTTTGGGGTGGTTTTTCTTGCATGTGAGCTTTGTACCTTGCTAGTAAAACATGCGTCTGTTTTCTTGATTGTTTGTAAAGTAGCCCAGTGCTTACTGATACTTGGTCGAGGGTGGGGCTTTGCAGTGCTGGAGACCAGCCCCAAGGCTCTTGCCTGAGGAGTCCATGCTCTGCTGGCTGCACCCCCAGCCCTAAATCCAAGGTTTTTAAGTGCTTGAAACATTGTTTTGGGGGTTCTTCCTAAAAAGAGAGGATGCTATTATTTCCATTATAAAAAAGAAACTAACTTCTGTTATCTGTTTTTAAGTTGCTGAAGTTAAGCCACTGTTTAACCAAAAGGCATAATGCACTTAGATTACCATTTAAAAGTGACATTATCAGAATTAAACAATGTTTGGTTTACTGTGTGCTGTAAGTAAATTTCAGTACTATAAATTAATCCTTTTTATGGTACTCTAGTTATGTGGTTTTTTTTATAATACATGAGTGTGGATCTTTCAGGATGTTAAAATAGGAAAAGATCTTTTTTCTTAACTAAATCTTGAGATTGTTTTTGGACTTCATAGAACCTATGCACTTATTTCTAAAAAACTAATTTCTTGGTAAAGGATGAGCTCTTTAACCCTGTCCAGAAATTAGATGACTGAATTAACCTCCTTTGGCCCACTTTGTGGTTGTTACCCTTCAAACACGCCACAATCTTTAACTGTACTGGGCCACTATACTGACGTTTAGGAACTAGGACATCAAACCCTGAAAGTAGGCGTACAAGTATTTTCCTGTACCTGGTTTGTTGCTTAGTGGAGAAATAGGCTGTCTGCCAGGATTTTGAACTTAGTCAGAATGGGCCTGCAGGCTTAGCCTTTATAACTATTTATTTATTTGGGATTTTACTCTAGGTTGGGGGGGGAGGTATGGATCCGAACACTAATCAGAAATCTACAAATTACCAGGTAAAATTTCTATATATATAGGTGCCAGATAAGAGGAAGGTCTGGGAACACGACTCAGTCGTAAAGCACTTGCCTGGTATGGATGAAGCCTGGGTTTCATCATCAGCACTGAAAAAGGGGAGGAGGAATATAATCAAGACTACTGTAATTAATGAATATGGAAATTATTAAGTCTTACATTTATTTCAAGGTTTTATCTACTAAGAAAAAAGAGGTTTCAGACCAAAAAGAGGTTTCCACCAAAAAGAAAAAGGCTTCAGGCATACCTAAAAAGAAGAAGAAAAGAGTTTCGAAAGGCTCTCCGGTCACTCCAGATAAGACTGTGGACAGCCAGGTAAAATTGCCTCAATATTCTGGGCACTAGGGGTTGCAGAAATAATTTAAAGCAAGACAAACACTTTGTGCTATTGTCATTTTGTTAAGATCTCAAATTTAATATTGTGACATTTTTCATTGTCCTCAACTGGTAATTCAGCAATTTTCTACCTAAAACTTGTAATTGAACATACTCCAATTAATGAATTTTCATACTAAATTTGGTAAATGTCCAGCTGATTACTTATCAGGAATTGTGTCACCAGAAGACGGAAGTGGGCCTAAAATAACACTAAACAGTTTGTCAGAATGGAAAGGAAGTGATATTTTGGTGTCGGGCCTTCCTAATACTGTGCCACATTTGTGCCTTGTAATCCTCTACTGGTTGATTGCAGAGCGCCACGCCGGTTTGTACACCAACATTTTTGGAGAAGCGAAAATCTGCAGTGGCTGAGGTGAACGATGATAAAGATGATGAAATAGTCTTCAAACAGCCTGTGTCCAGTGTAAAAGAGATACAAGAGACTCCAACACCCACTCGTTCAGGGAAAAAAAGACAAAGGCGAAGAAAAAGTCAACCGTAATTCTGAGTGTGTCGTGTGCAGTGTATCTTACCAAAAATGTGATTCATTGTAAGGGCGACTACTGTGTTATACTGGATACAACCAAAGCGACCAATAGCAAGACTTTGCGAGGAAAAGCGTACTGGTTGTGCACGGTCAGTGAGGAAAGCAGTCAGCGACTCTGGCTCATCTGCCCTTGCTGAGATGTCGGGGTGCATCGCAGCCTGCAGTGGTTGGGCTCACAGTGCCTTGGTCCTGGTCGCCTACTGTTCTGTTCATGTTCTTTAGCTCCCCTTGGTTTACCCTGCCTACCTGTCACTAGTAGCTGCAGGTTTGAGTACTCAAGTGTCGTGGCCTTTTGCCCCCAGCAAATAAAAGTCACCAATCTTGCTTGACCATCTGCATGGTTGTTGTGCATGCTTAACCCCTAAAAGGTACTGTTGACCACTGGTGACTGAAGTCCTACAGGTGAGTGAGAAGGCAGTCAGGTGTTAATGCAGACTGAGAAATGGCGCCTTCTGCCAACCTCACATTAGTATCGGTGGGTTAGGGTGGGTGTGCAGTTACCATTTCCCGTCACTGTCCTCATGTGGGTCTGTGTTCAGAGATTCCAGCACTCAACGAGCGCACTTCTACAGTGATTTGCAGGGAGGATTTAGAAGCCTTGGGAAAATTTCTTCTTCCCAATAAATTTCTTCTACCCTGAAATATACTTTCATATTAGCTAATCCAGATTTGTCAAAAAACACCCATCACCATCACACATTTTTTCGTCAGTCTTTGTTAAATCTGATATAAGGTACTAGAGTAGCTATTCTGGTGCAAAATGTAAAAACTACTGTAAATTAGTTTTGGAGTGATATACAGAGCAGATACACCGAGAACAGAATCATTCTGGACACAGCATTTCAGTTTTTATTTGAATGAATGGGAAACAGCCTCTTCCCGTTTTATACTGTTGCAGCTTCGGGAAAACAGCAACGGGCGTAGATGAGACTTTCAGGGTCAGTAGGGGAAACGCTGCCATCTGGAGAAGCCACTCAGCCAGGATTTCTGAAGGTTTTTCAGTAAGCAGTCTGTAACCAGAGCTACACAAAAATGCTTTTAGCTTTGGTCTGCGGCGGGGAGAACCCAGGAGCATGCAGATGCTGGGCAAGCGTTCTGCCCCTGAGCAACACCCCAGCCTTGAGGTGCATCTTTTTTTTTTTTTTTTTTTTTTTTTTTAATGGAAAGAGGTCCATAAGAATACTAAGGTTGTGGAATGACACGTTACTTTTCATGTTCCTGATTTTTAAAAATTAATGTATATTGGTCAAACGCTAGAGGACAAAAACAGGAATTCACTGCCCAGGGTTATCTGGAGCCAGAAATTTAAGATGGAGTGGGAAATTATTGGATAAACTATAGAATTCTGCTTAAATGTCTTAGCTGGTTATGCTGGCACACGTGCCTGTAACCCCAGCACTCTGGGAAGCTGAAGCAGGAAGACTAAGGGAGTGCCCAACCTGGGCAGTTTAGGAAGGCCCTGCCTCAAAATAATAAAGGTAGCTAGGGATACAGCCCAGTTTGAAGGTCCAGGGTTCAATTTCCAGTACCACAAAAAAGTGAGTGAATGAATTTGTATAAATAGATGATTGAATCTGACAGATTTAAGGTGGGGTTTTCTGTCACTAGTATTACTTGGTATAGAGTGGCCATGTACAGTTGTTCACTGTGACGAAGTTGTAGTGAAGCATGAAAGATGATAGTATAAGCTGCCAAACCTCATTTTAAGGATCAAAGGCTGTTCTTCGGGACAGGCAGCTGGCTTCCATGTGATGGCTGTGCTGCAAAATGCTGTTGTCCTTGCTTCACCGTTAGGCCACGTCCACTTCCTGTGGGCAGGAGTCATCACGTGGCTGAAAGCCACCTAACTTGCCAGGTCATCCTGTAGGCCACGTGATGATAAAGTGTGGCCCACGGGCCAAGCCCAGCCAGCTACAGGGAAAACGATGGCCCACCGACGTTGGTGTCCATGCATCGGGGTTTACTGGCCTGCTGCCCCACTCCGCTTACACCGCCTGTGGCCCCCTTGTGCTGTAAGAGCTCGGCTGTGACCAACCAGACCGCACGTGGCTCTGCTTAGCACTGCTACCAAGTACACGACACACTGCGGTGTTGGCGTCTGAACTCACGTGTGTGATGTGCATCGTGTGTTGGTCAGCTGTCCTATTCCTGGGACGAAATTCCCGACACGCACAGCTTGAAGAGGTTCGCTTTTGCTCACACTGAAAAGTTTCTATCCGTTCAGCTGCCTCCGAGGCAGAAACTGGTAGAAGGATGTGGCAGGGCAGGGCTGTTCAGCTCATGGTGTGCCAGAGGCAGAGCACAGAGAGGAGCAGGCTAGGAACCAGGTGCACACCCGTGGCCACCCAGACGCCCAAAGTGCTGCACTAATGGGGTGGTGCTCGACGCAGTCACAGTCCTTAACTCACGTCGTGGAACTGTGAGTATAATATATTTCATTATTGAACTAGGTAAAGCATTGTGTTTATCTCGCAGTGACTCCACCTGTGCTAGAAAAATGTATGTCGACACACGGGTCCATTCATCCCCAACTCCCAGTCCACGAGAAAGTAACAGAAGACTTAGCTGCTTAACGGGGATATCTCAATACCCAGTTTCTTTTTGTTTGGAGATTGGTTGGTTGGTTGGTATTTTGTGTTTTGTGTGTGTGTGTGTGTGACACAAGCTTTCACTATGTAATTCAGGCCGGCCTCCCACTCAGCAGTGATCCTCCTGCCTCATCCTCCCTGAGCTGCTAGGACTACAGGTGTGTCCACCACCCCTGATTACCGTAGTGCCCAGTTGCTTGAGGTGTAAGTAAAAGCAAGCTTAGGAGTGGCTTGTTAGCCAAGCGAGGAAAGCCGCTCACCATAGCCGATTGTGTTTGATTGTAACAGCCTGAGAAAAGCCTAAAGTGCATTAGCCTTAAAGGTGCGCAGTGGAAGAGGTAAGGAAACGACACGGGTAGCCAAATTGTAAACTAAGGCTAATGGTTTTAAATATTTGTCATTGGTTCTGAAGGGGTTATCCAGTGTTAACTGATACTCTCAGCTGAAATTATTCAAGAGTCAATGCCAGCTCATTCCAGTTTGCATGGAAATTTTCTGGTTTTAAAATCAGAAGTCGAAGCCGGGCGTGGTGGCATACGCCTGTAATTCCAGCACTCGGGAGGCTGAGACAGGAGGATCGTTGCATGTTCGAGGCCAGTCTTGGCTACAAAGTGAGCTCAAGTCCAGCCTGAACTACATAATGACACCTGTCTCAAAAAAACCACACACACAAAAAAAAATTAGAAGTCAAACATTCTGGGTACTTCCTCAGTCACAGACTGAGACAGTCTGTCACCCTAGAAATGAACAAAGATTTAGCCTCTATCAGGAATCGCTGTGGAGCAACAATGATCAAAAGTATTTTCAGGGTTGAAAGGAAATAACTACAATCTGAACTGCCCCAGCTGCCCATATAGATAAGTGTTTAGCAGAAAAATTTCACTGGAAAGACTGCTTGTTAAAGTATGAAGGGGTTAGCTGGACATGGTGGTACACACTTGTAATCCCAGCACTCGGGAGCTGAGGCAGGAGGGTTGCCTTGAGTTCAGGGCCAGCCTGAACGCATGATGAGACTGTCTTGAAAAAGACAAGAGTTTGGCGGTTGGATAGCTTAGCAGTCACAAGGTTTTATTGAAACTTTCCCAGTTTAAGGGCCAGGAGTTGGGCTCAGCGGCTTAAGCGCCTGCCTGGGAGGCACGAGGTTGTGAGTTCAATCCCCAATGCCATAAAAGAAAAAAAAAAAAAAAAGAAACTTTCTGAGTTTAAGGCCAAGGTTAACCTTTTCTGAATGAGAAGCATCCTTGATTACTTTCTGAAAGCGGAATGGCTTCAGGAATTAGTTTGTGCTGCAGACTGAATGTTTCTAATAAATGTGGCTTAGAATTACAAGTCAGCACCAGAGTTGAAACTCAGTCTTTTTTTTTTTTTCCTCCCTGTTCTAGGGATTGAGTCCAGAGCATTCACACTGAGCTGTGTCCCCTGGCGTGCACATGCATGTGTGTGCGTGCATGTGTATGTGTGAGTGACAGTATCTTGCTAAATTGCCCAGCCTGGGCTTGAATTTTTGATTCTCCTGCATCAGTCTCCTAGTCCTAGGATTACAGAAGCCCAGCTTGTAGTCATTTCTGAGGACCAATATTTGAATTACAAGCAATGTCGGGCTGCTTTTGTATATTTCTTGTGCTGTGAGAAGTTACAATAAAGTGAAGCCAAATGTGGTGCCCACCTGTAATCCAGTGCCTCAGAGGAGGCTGAGACAGGAGAATCAAGTTCAAGGCTAACCTGAACTACATAGTATCAAAAAACTACCTTGTATCAAAAAAACTACCTTGTATCAAAAAAAATTGTTAAAATGAGATTCTCAGAATTTGCCAGGCATGGTAATGCAAGCCTGTAATCCCAGAATTTGGGAGGCTGAGGAAGATCCCTGTGAGTTTGAGGGCAGTGAGCTCAAAGCCAGCCTGAACTGCATAGTGAGACCCTGTCTCAAAAAAATAAAACCTAGACACACAGACAAAAAAAAAAAAATGCAAAACAAAGAGATCCACAAAATTTGCAGCAGATCTTATCCAAAGTATAGTTTTGGTAATTTTCAAGCTTCAGTAACAAGTACAAAGAAAAATCTTCTGTTTCAAAATCCATGTAACTATGAAATTGCAAAATTTCTGCCTTTCAGCTGAAGGTGACCAATGTAATGGTGTGCTAGGAAATGGCAAGAGAAGAAGGCAGTAGAATTCTATAGATGCCTTCTGAGTGAAGAATATACTCAGTTATGCTTGAAAAATCAGTAATGTGTGTGAAGACATTCTATGAGGTAAAATACATACAATCATTACAGACCAGCATGAACAGGCAAACATTTTGCAAGTGATTTTGAAAGAACGAATTCATCTACAAAAATTAAAACGTGAATCTGCATGACCTGCGGTTAGCTGAAGAGTTCTTAGACGTGATACCAAAAGCATGATTCATTTTTAAAGATGGATCAGTTTACCTACTGTGTGTTTGCTGGATACGCAGCTTCCGTGTAACATACACACACAAGACTGGGTTCCAAAAAAACAAAACAAAACAAAGCAAAAAGGCTGGGTTCCATCCCTGCACAAAAAATAAAACTTGCCTGAGGAAAGACACTGAGATGAAAAATCACTGACTGGGTGGATATCTCCGCAAAGGGATTTTCTCCAGAACGGACCCCTTGATCAAACCACGTTGTCCTAGGGAGCCCACCTGCCTTCTGACTACTGTCTGGGGGTTTTGGCTCAATAGAGAAGCAAGAAGTCAAAAAGGAAGAACCCATTTATTGAGGACATGGGAAGGAGCACACAACCCGTGGAGGTTGGGCTACCTCCTTCCACCCCGTACAGAGAGGCGGAGGGTTACCTGACTTCTGATGGGAAGTCGCGCATGGGGAGGGTATTGGTGACGGTGAGGAGCTGATTGGAAGTTGCAATTTGGGCCGAAGGGGAAGAAGGAGGAAGTGGCCGCCAGGGTCAAGCGGTCCGCTTTGGCCTTCAGCCATGTTAGACCATCGCCGTAATTGTATAACAATTTATATGAGGGCAAAACTCTTTCAACTGCGATGAAAAGTAACTCACTACTTCAAGCACACGTGCTCCCTTTTAAGGACCTGGCGTGGAATGAGCGCTGTGCTAAGGAGCAGCACTGAATTCTTTGCCTGTGCCAGACACTGCTGTAAGCATCTTACATCCACACTGACAACAACTTTGGAGTAAATATTACTCTTCCCATCCAACGGCAGGAAGCGAAAGCCCTGTGAGCTTAGGTAACTTAGTGTGGTGAACCACTTAAATTCACGCTGGTGCCTAGAGTTTAAACGGGATACACATGAACGCCAGACGGCTGGCGATGGAGAGGAAAGCGCCTCCACTCGGAGGAGCCCTTGTGTTCTCTGAACCGTGTGCAGGCAGCGCAGACAGCGCAGGCAGCGCAGACAGCGCAGGCAGCGCAGCCCAAAGAGCTCGGCCTTGGAGCGATACAGGCGGCGCCACACTAGGCGGCAGTAGACCCCAAGCACTGAACCCCCGGCAGCCGGCGCACTCACGGATTGGCAGAAGCTCAAAACTGTTGGAGGGATTTATACAGGAAAGTAAATATTTTTTTAAAAACGATGTTCTCAAAAGCATTTTGTGCACGCACAAAAACCACACCAATTTCCAGGTAAGTAGAGGGCAGAAACTACCATAATCAAACGACTCTTAAGTAATTGGATACTTTAAAAACATCTTTTTAATAATTATTGAAAAATATGCCACAGGAGTTTAGTACAAATGCTGGTAACTCGAACCATGAAAAAGTTTAGCTTGTGAAGTCATGTATAGACATAAATCCATATACCTTTAATTGTAAAATATGAGAAACTTATTTTATAATTTCATTTTCTCAGTGTATTAGAATAATGGCCTTATGTATTTACTTATTTATTAATTTTTAGACCTTAGAATCTAGACCTTTAAGTATATCAGGCATGCACTATACTACCGAGCTGTGCCCTGCCCAGTCTCTAGTTGCAAGGAAAATTTCATACAAAAGAACATTTTACTACCATAATCACTAAGCACAATCTAGTCCATGGTGCACGGGGTATTTCCAGTTTTTTTTTTTTTTCCTTTCATTCTGGGTTTGTTTTGTTTCTGGTACTAGGGCTCAACCAGTTCTTTTCTTTTCTTTCTTTATTTCTTTTTCTTTTTCTTTTTTCTTTTTCCTAGTACTAGAGATTAAACCCAGGGCCTTCACCCTGAGCTACATCCGTGGCCTTTTTTCATTTTAGGACAGGGTCTGTTAAGTCACTGACTTGCCCAAGTTGAGCTCAAACTTGTGATCCTCCTGCCTCAGCCTCCCAGCATGCTGGTCATCTGGCTCAAGTTTTCCTTATTTTACACTCACTGTGCTCAGTTTGCTTTTATTTATGAAGCCTGAATTAGAAGCTCAAAGTTAACACAGGAATTAGTAGTTGTGCTATTTTTCTACAGCATTAAATCGCAATATTTTGGGATTATTTTTCAAATTATACCTAGGTGATATATTTCTGGCCTTGATTCTCTCAAAAACAAATTTTTAAAACGCCATTTTGGAAATTAAGGCTTACTTAATGTCTCATTGATCGAATTAAACATTGTTTCACATACCTACCTACAGATTTCTCCTGTCCCAGTAACGAATCTGTTTTATTATGAAATTGTTTACCAAGTGTCCCAGGCTTGTGCTGCTTCTGTTGTGCTAACGGAAGGAAGTGAATTTACAGCAGTGTCATGGAGACTACTCTTCTGTGTTGATAGTGACCAATTTTAGAATCGCTCTGGCTATAAATAAATGCTGTCAGCTATGATGGCCAGGAAAAGAAATTCAGACACTCGATACTTGCCAAACATAGTTTCCGTAGCAAATGTGTGTGAATAACACTTTTCCTTTCCTGTGGCTCCATTTACGGGCTCTGTAGTTTGGCTGTGCAGAGAGGTTCAGTGCATAATAAGATTGTTTGGGGGGAAAGGCAGGACTTTTGCAAGAAGAACCAAGGAACATATCTGTCTTGGTTACTTTTTGCTCGTTGCTGAGACAAAATACCTGACGCCCAAAGTTAGGGAAGGAAAGGTTTATTCTTACAGTTTCTCGGGAGTTTCAGTCCATAAAGTGGGCTCCAAGGCAGCATGGGATGACGGGGCTACAGTTCATGGCGGCTGCAAGCTGCAAGCCGCAATCTGCGCTGGCGAAAGAGAGGGCGGAAGCCGGGAAGCAAGCAAGAGGAAGACCCACCTTCCCTTATACTGTATCTCAGCTCCACCCCTGGGCGGGTGTAGCAATCACATCATTAATCCTGGTGCTAGACAACAAACTGATCACAAGCATCAGACTCAGCCCCATCAAAAGTATGAGGACTTGGGGGTACATAGCATATCCTATACAATATCCTAACTTTCTATCCCAGAAGAGAAACTGCAGGGATACAGAGCAGTCGTTGGCAATTTTTTTCTATTGAAGAAACATGTCCATTTTTCCTTCTGTTTGTGCTTTAAAACATAGCTAGACCTTTTAACAATTACCTTTACTTTCTTTGTGGTGTGGGGATGGAGCCCAGAACCTTCCACATGCTAAGCAAATGTTCTACTAGTGAACTACACTCCGCAGCCCTTTAATTAGCTTTTTAAAAAAATTCACAGCTATCTGGGTGTGGTGGTACACACCTGTAATCCCAGCACTCAGGAGGCTGAGGCAAGAGAATCATAGTAAGTTCAAGGCCAGTTGAGGTTACATAGTAAGTTCGAGGCTAGCCTGACTGCACAGCAAGACCCTGTCTCAAATAAACAAACATGGTTACATGCCTAATATAAAAAAAAACACCCAGTAATTGCAAACCATATCACTAGTTGTACTTTGCAAAGTGTACTTATCCAGCTATCTGATTTGATGTTAATGTAGAACCAGCCACGTTACAGGCCTAAGTTACTCACTTGGCTCGTTATTTCCCGGTGACTTTCTCCCTGCCTTTTTCCGGTTTAGTCTACATCTGAATAGGTGGTGCCTGCAGATGCCACCGCAGTGCGTGCAGTTCCAGAGATTTCAGCGGGATGCCGGCTCTGTCTCACACAGCGCCCATGCCACAGCGCCTCCCATCCCACTGGAGCTCCTGCCCCAGCGCAGGCCTCCCCAGCTGCTGCTCCCCTGGGGGTCGGGAAGGGCTGCCCACTGTGTGAGCAGAGACCTGTGGCTCCCCCTTCACTCTCATGTTTGTTTTCTTTCTACGTTCTGTCTTCCAATCTGTTACGATTTGGATATGCTTTGAGTGTGACCCCCAAAAGTTCATATGCTGGAAGGTTGGGGCCCCGCGATAGTGTGGAGGTGATGGGAGCTTTATATAGAGAGGGGGAGACACACTAGTGACAGTTAAGGAGGTGATTGGGGTGCTGCCTTGGAACAGAGGGACATGGGTCCTTATGCATGTAGCTGGCCCCCTTTCCCTCGCTGTGTTGTGACAATCAAGGGGACCCTCACCAAAAGCCAAGCAGACAAAGCCTTTCAATCTAGGATTTTTGTCCTAAAACTGAATTACATAAACCTCTTTTCTTTAGAAGTCCTTAACCTCAGGTATTTTGTTATAGCATCAGTAAACTACACAACCCCTCCTCCCAAACACACACATTCCCTAAGGGCGAGAGTTCTGTCTTGGTGGCAGTCATATCCCCATCAATAGCCACAATACTGGCATGTCATATCTGAACTAATCCATTCAAAACATATCCGTGAGTGCCTACAATATGTCAGGCACTGGGGATTAGCAGTAAACAAACCCAAAAATGTCCCTGTCCTCATGGAACTTATATTCAGTAGTATGAGAAGCAATTACTAAATGAAATAAAACAAATATTCTCAGCACAATGTAGTGTAAGTGCTGTGGAGAACAATAAAAAAAAAAAGGCTTCTGGGCTTCTGGAGATCGTCATGGAATTGCCTTTCTAGGAGAGTGACCAGAAGACTTCCCTCGGAAGCTGACATTTGAGTGAGGACCCCTTACAAAGCAGAGAGAAAGAGCTCTGCACAAACCTTGAAAGAAAAGTCCAAGTGGAAAGGATAACAAATACAAAGCCCAGGGGAAGGAGCAGGCTGGATTATTCTTGGAACAACAGAGAGATAGAGAGATCACTGTAGCTGGAGCAGGGTGGCCCGGGGGCAGGTGGCAGAGGCCGAGGCCTTCAGGAGAGAGGGAAAGGAAGCGGGCACCAGGCAGGCAGGACTGCAGAGGCCTCCATCCTGGGTGGGGTGGGGAGGACGCATGGAAACGTTCAACAGGCACTGAACTATCGCACTCATAAATATGCGCAATGCTATGTCGATGAAAATATTCAGAAGATTGTTTTAGGTTACAAAAATAGGATCAATATTCAGTATTGTGGTACTGAGAGTGGATGATGAGAACACAGGAGGAAGCTGAGACTCTTGCAGTCAATTTGAGGCGTGGGCTGGGCCAGGGTGGTAGCCAAGCGGAGGTGAGGAGCACTCATATTCCGGCAGTGTCTTCAGGGTTTGCTGAGGATTTCAGTGTGGCGCGGGAGGGGACAGTCACGTCGGACACTATGGCTGGAAGCAGGGAGCTGCATTGGCCGAGATGAGGGAGGGTGTGGAAAGCAGGTGTGTGCAGGAAGGGTGGTGAAGGAGTCAGATTTTAGAAGTGCAGTGTCAGAGGTGCCTATGAAGCCAGGGCTGAAGGTCGGAGGAGGGTTCTGAGCAGGCCCCAAGTGTCCTGGAGCACTCCGACGTTTTGAGGGCAGGGCCATGAGCAGGAACCAGCAAATGATACTGAGAAACAAAAATCGTGAGGAGGAAAGCCAGGGTGCAGCGTTCCTGGGAGTCAAGTGAAAACAGGGTTTCCAGGGGAGCAGAGCGGCCGTGGGGCCCCCACGCTGCTGGGCAGGTTAAGTAAGATGAAGTCTGGGGCTGTTGTAGTTAGCAGTGTGGCCTTTGCCTGAATAGCTTAGCTTATTTCCAGACCCGAAGTTATGCAGTTACCGTATTAGCTCCTTCAGGTCAGATATTTCAGATGAAGCAGATCGCGAAGGAAGAGCTGAATGCAGCTAAGGGGACCCCGGTCAGATGGGGCCTGGAGCCCAGCAGTTCTTGAGGCTCTCACTGCACTCTGCATCTTTCCATGGCACGTAGATTCTGCCTGGGTCCCTGGTTTCGAGATTGTAGTTGGGGTTCAGACGCCAGCCAGCCTGGCTACAGGGTCTATGTTCCTTTCTCCTCCGTTTAGTTCTCTTTCTTTTTAGAGTGTGATGTTTTCAGCACCAAAATTTCTAGACATTGCAAATCAATTTTCTTCATCATTTATGCTGCTTTAAAAAGTTGCAAAGCTGTACCATAGGGAAGCTTGGTTTGTTTTTGTTTTTGTTTTGTTTTGTTTTGTTTACCTTCAAATACTTTTGTGCTGCTGATTGATCTCAAAAGCATCACTCTTATCATCAGTGATTACATAATGGAGACATTCGTGGACAGATTAAAAATGAGAGGATCCTATGGCAGAGAAAAAGGCAACAAGGGATCCAGGCTCACAGGAGGGCAGCGTTTGGTGTCCTATATTAGGAGCCTTCTGTGGTGTTTGAATGTCCCCTCCAAAGCTCACGAGGAAACCTTTGTTCATGTTGAAATTTAATTGTCAGTGTAGCAGGATTGACAGGTGCGGCCTTTTAACATATCTCTGATCATAGGATGAATGATCAGAAGTGGAAATTTCCAGAAGTGGAAATAAAGGGAAAGGAGGCTTGGATCCCTTCTCTTCCCTTTTTTACTTTCTCACCATGTGATGCAGCTCGAAGGCCCTCACAACCCTCAGGCTAGGACTTCCCAACCTCTAGAACTGTGAGCCAAATAAACTTCTGTGGTTTATAATTTACCCTGTCTGTAGTACTCTATTATAGTAGCAGAAAGCAGACCAAGATGGAGCCTGACTCAGCATCCCCAGTGATGTCTGGTATCAGACTCATGTAACATGAATAATTCTCCTGTTTGAGTCCTTGACCTTCCCTTAACTGTGTGCGGCAGTAAAGCTTAATTGTCAACTTGAGTGGTCTGGGAGCTGTCTAGGAGATTAGTGAAGCACACTTCTATGGAGGCGGGATCATGGAGGCATGAAATTGGGGTCTGTACCTGGTTTCTGGCCTCTTCCTCTCTGGCAATGTTCCTCTGCTCCACTTTCTGACCACCATAAACTGAGCAACTTTGCTCCACCACAGGCTTTCACCATGATGTTTCAGCCCCAATGCCAGCATGCCGTGGACTGAATCCTCAGAAACCATGAACCAAAATACTGTAGATCATTTCCTCCTTTAAATTATAGTTGTTGGATAGCATACGTTCTTGATCAGTTCTGAGCATGGCCCTTGTTCTTCTTACTCTCCCTTGGCAGTGTTGGAGACCAGGAAGTCCATGCCATAGATCTGGCCACAGAAATTAATCAAGGACATGCCAAAGTATAATTGGCAAAATTGGAACTTACTTTTGTCATGGTACATAAAGCAATGGAGTATTGATACTGATCATGCAAAATACCCCTATGTAGGCCGCTACGAACGCCCCTTATGTGTGCCACCACCTCCTAATAAATATTAGCTACTCTTCACTTTCTTATTTCCCTTATCTTTACAATGAAACTATTTCTCAGTAACTCATCCTCTTCTTTTGGAAATAGCCCTCGGTGCACAAAAGTTATTGCCTTTCATTTTTCCTCTCATTCGATCTGCCCCCACCCAAAAAATGAGACCAACCCACATTACATTTAGCAGGGCCCAGTGGGGAGGGGGCCAAGAAAGAAACATGGGGAGGGAGAGGGGGCCTGGATCCTTTTTTGACCATGTGCAAACCCACTGGGTCACTGTGGTGCAGTCTGAGCATTTGCATTAGGGAGAAGGCACAGAGCAAGTCCGTCCCGGAGGCCTCTCTGACGCTGACTTCCAGAGCTCTCACCTAAGCCTGTCACAAACCCCCACTAGAAAAGATGTCCCCCCACAAGCCGGGCCTTCCCTGTGGACAGGGGGCTCCGAGACTTCGCTGGCCCAGCAGTCAGCACCTCCTCCCTGGAGCAGAGCTTGCAGTGTGGGCCGCACCTCCCGCCCCATCCTCGCTGCAGGGCAAGGTCTGCATCCCAGGAGCTGGCAACGCAGGAAGAGGCTGCCTGGCTGTCTCCGTCTAGCTATCTCATCCAGGCCTGTGCCCAGCTCACCGCCCCGCAATGTGCCACACAACCCAGAGACCCGAGAAGCACCAGCAAGCTCATCAGAAGGAGGCATCTATCAATGATACTGTGGGCCTAGGGGAGCACCTATGATTCACAACACCAGCTAGGAAAATGCGAAGACTTGGGAAGGGCAGGGGTCAGACAGCTGCGGGTGCCAGCCTCCGTTCCTGTGTGCTCGTCCCCCAATTTTCCTCGGGTTTATTCCCTCTCCCTGCCGTTGACCCACGTGACTTGGATGAAGCAACCAGCAGGCAGTCCTGAAAGAGGCTGGAAGCCCCAGACCACAGGGGCAGCGTGCTCTGGCATTTGAGCAAACAACCCCCATCTAGGGCCTCGCGAGTAGATTGTGAACAGGCGCTCACACACAGGGCCTCTGAACTTCTGTCCTGCCCTTCATCACCACAGGGAGCTCCAGCCTGAGCAGTCAACCCAAAGCAATCAGAGCCAAGAGACTGGAGGAGCTGAATTCCGGACACCCTTGTGTGAGTTCCCTGATCCAGCCATGGCTGATACCCTTGTCTTTTCAGCAAGAGGTACCAAAATTCTCCCTTTGTTTTTCTTTCTCTTTGTAGTTTAAAACATTGTGCACTTATTATGTCAAAATTTTTCTGGGTCAGGATTCTGGGCATAGGTTTGTTCAGGGTCTCAAAAAGCTGTAATCAGGCAGCACTTGGGGCTGCTGGAGGCTTGACAGGAGGAGGATTTACTTTTTTTGGACAGAATTTGCAGGGCTGAGGATTTCTGTTTCTTGCTGACTGTCAGCTAGAGGTGCCCTTGGCTCCTGGGAGTTGCTTTTGGCTCCTTACAATGTGAACCCCCCCAACACAGCCAGCCTACATCGGTAGCTGAATTCTTCAAGGGCAGCAAGGTACACAGTGGGCAAGAGGAGAGCTATACCCTCGCTTAACGTGATTACGTGCACACAATCACACGCATCCCACTGCCTTCGTCATATTCTGCTGGCTCCACCCATACTGGGGGGTCCCCAAGGTGATGTACCCGTTCAGTCAACTGCACACTTGACAGTTCCCAAAGACCACCTTTACTTCCAATGCCGATTGCAATTTCAAAGGATTCCCCAAACCACCCTCTGGTTTGATACCTGGCTAGAAAGACTCCCAGAACTCACCGATGAACATTGGGAGAATATGGGTTTAGCTCAGCCAAGTGAAAAAAGTGCATGGGGCAGAGTCCCAGAGGGCGCCAAAGACAAAGCTTCTGCTGTCTTCTCCCTCCTAGGGGCCAGTGCTGCTCTTCAGCATAAAACATTGATAAAACTTCTGAGTCCTTTGAGGTCTTCTCATTCTCTTTTCCATTTCTCCTTTCAGTTTATTTCCTTTGTATCTCTTAGCCATTAAGACAGGCTCCTCTGGAATACTCTGATTTGCTGTTTCCAGCATCTTAATGAGTTCAGTGGCAACCCTCACACTGCTTCTTGTGACAAGGGTGGGTGATACCTCAGTCTTCCCTGTTCTTCCAGTGCGTCCTACTCTATGTTTATTTTCTTCAGTGTTCCATGAAAAATCGTAGTTATAGACGTGTGTAATGTCGTGGGCATTAAGACCTCGAGATGTCAAGTCTGTAGCAATCAGTATTCTCAGTTACCTTTTTAGAACTTCCTTAATAGTTTTTCCTCATCACTCTGTTCTCTTTTACCACCCAGAGAATCTACTGATATTTGTAGAAGATTCAGGTCACTCAGTAGGATCAGGCTTTATCACAGTAGTCTGCCTGTCTGGGCACACATCTAACAAAATCTTCATTATTTGAGGATCGCACCCCACATCCAGCATCCTGTCTGCTTCATCTAAAACCAAATAAGTTACACTTTTCTGGGAAGCAATTTACTGATTGACAAATCGGTCTTCCATGAATTGTAATGCTGAGGTCTACACCATGTAGATGTACAGATACATCTTGTATTTGTCCACCTCTCTCCACCACTATATGTATATTTCTCAGACCTTTATGTGAATATTTAGAGCATCAGCCTTCACCTGAAGAGCCAGTCCCCAAATGTGTATAGGGACAAACACGCGTGGTGAGTCCTTCTTTCTCTAGCTCCTGGATGAGAGTTGAGATGAGTAAATCCAGGCATGGAGGAGGACACGGCCTTCCTGGTTCTGGTTTGCGCTACTCTAATAGGATCTACTCCTCGCAGAACCATTTGCTTTGCCTGTAACTCCAGCTGTCTACCTGGACTCTGACATCGTGCTTGTTGTCCCCCGTTCTACCTAAAAGTTTTTTTCTTAACTGGAGATAAATTTACCTGCTCTTGTTTCCCATTTCAAAGCATCCTCTGAAGTTCTGTCACAATTTGTCAATGGCTGATCTTTTGTAATGCAATCACTTACGTTACCTCTCTTCCGTCAGAAGGTTGGAAGGTAATAATACCAAATTTACATTCTCGATTGTAACTTTCATGTGTGTGTGTGTGTTGTTTCATTTCTTTGAGACAGGCTCGTACCATATATTGTAGGCTGGCCTTGAACTTCTTGCCATCCTCCTGCCTCAGCCTCCTTTGTGCTGGGATTACAGGCATGTGTCACCATGCCAGGCTTTTGTTTTAGGTGCTGAGGACCAAATCCAGGGCCCCCTGTTTGCCAGGCAAACATTCCACCTCTGAGCTATATTCCCAAGCCGTGGACTTCTCTTATTTTTGCCCCACCACGGCCTCTTCCGTTTGGCCCCTCTGCCGCCTCCTCCCCAGCACTGGAACCCTGGCTGGCTTTGACAGGAAGCAGCCACCAGAGAAGAACCCTCGGCTCTTCGACGTGGTTCTGTGAAGATCCCACAGACTCTGCCCAGCTCAGGCTGTGTGCCGGCCACGCTTGCGAACCCGGGCAGAACCCTGCCACCCCTTTTTATCCTCGCTAAGCCAGCTTGAATTCAACTTATGCCCAGAAAACCAAAAAATGCCCTAATACAAGCAACAAATTTTTAAAACTCGCAGATTTGAGCTGGGCGTGGTATAATCCCAGAACTCTGGAAGGCTGAGGCGGGAGGATCACAGATTCAAGACCAACCCGGGTAATTTAGTGATTTAGCAAGAATGTGGAGCCAGGCATGGTGATGCACACCTGTAATCCCAGTGTGAGGATCAGCACGAGCTCAAGGCCAGCCTGGGCTATGTAGTGAGTTCAAGGTCAGTTGAACTACATAGTGAGACCCTGACTCAAAAATAGCAAAAAAAAAAAAAAAAAAAAAAAAAAAAAAAAAAAAAAAAAAAAAAAAAAAAAAAAAAAAAAAAAAAAAAAAAAAGAAAGAAAAGAAAGACAACAAAAAAGAACCTGCCTCAAAATAAAAAATAAAAAGGGCTATAGCACAACATGAAAGACCTAGGTTTAATTTCCATTACTGCAACAAAATAAAATAAGCAAACAAAACACTTGGCAGATTTAAAACAATTTCAGGTTTAAGAAAGTAAAGTATAGTTATACCACATACTGTATTCCCAGAAAATAAGATCTAACCAGAAAATAAGCCCTAGCATGATTTTTCAGGATTTTGTAATATAGGCCCTCCCTCCAAAATAAGCCCCAGTTAAGATGGTCAACCACACGGACACATTTAGTGTGTCTGTTGCAACACATGACAGACATCCTATTATAGAATAATAGGATTAATATATAATTAAATATAAATAAATAATATCATTGACATTAATACTTAAAATAAATTCTATAAATTATAATTAAGTACAGTGGTGTCTTGGTTCATGAACTTAATTCTTTCCACGATTTTGGTCACAAAATTCGTTCAAATTTGCTTGCAACCAGAATCATGGAACAAATTCTGTGACCAGAATCATGGAAAGAACTAAGTTTGTGAACCAAGGCACCCAAGCAGGCGCCCTTGGATGAGATGTAAATGCTACACGAACAGATGGATGCGAGACTTACTGCACAATGACCAATCGGAGACCCAGCGTATGAATACTGCACACATTCGCTGATGACCGGATGTGGTTGTGTCTGATGTGAATCTTCATAACTCGGTGCATTGTGTGTTGTAACAATGCACTATGGCAGGCTGCATGGACCAAAAGTGGTCATTTAAAAAGCGCTCTATCGATGGACATGAGAGATGGGAGCCAAAGGCTCTACAGGAAATGGAGTCGCAAGAAATTCAGGCCAGAACTTGGGGTTTGGAGAGTTTTGACAATGTTCCAGAAGAAGATGACATGGCTGTATTCAACTAAATGTAGATATTTGCACGTGAGTAAACGTGGATTGTTGTGCATTAAAAAAATGAGACATCCCCTGAAAATAAGCCATACTGCGTCCTTTGGAGCAAACATTAATCTGAGACCAGTCTTATTTTGCAGGAATAGATAGCTTTGGAAATTATGCTGCCTGCAATGAGTTCCAGAGACAAGAAGTGAAACACTGAAGCCAGCCCCGCCTGGGGGCCGCCGCGGGCAGGGAGCAGGTGTGTCGGCAGGCTCAGGGACACTCCTGTCATCCCAGCTGACTCGGGAAACGGAACCCTCACCGCGACTCCCTTAGCAGGTGCTGCTGCCCTCACACAGAACTTCTGAGTCTCTGCGGGCAGAGGACAAGGCTGTCGGAAGCCCTGGGGCGGGGGGTGGCACATGCTGTGCTCGTAAAACAGAGGAGGCCTGGCGCACCCTTGCCACCCCGGTGACCAGTGGGGACCCTTCCCCACACTGAAAATATGTCTTGCATAATTTCGCCTCTCTTTTTTTGGTTACGACTACCCACAGCTGCCTGCTTGATGGAAAAATCACCGAGTGGCACGTGTCAGAGTAGAATTTCTCACTACCGGGCAGGGAGATTGACCTTCACTTTAGCCAGCTGGGGGTGGGCGGCCGTAAAAGTCACCTGTGCAGTGGGAATAGGGATGTGATTAATTGCGCCTCCCAGAAGCTACAGGTGTCAGGAAGCAGGGCGTTCTCAGACTGACGTTAAAACAATTGGATGTTTATTCAGCCGCCAGATTCTCTAAGCACGCAACACAAGCCCAGTGACCAAGGTTTTCTTCATTTTTTTTTCTTTCCAAAAGCCATGTTTTTAGACATGAGAAGTTTATTCTCTTTTCCAATGCACCGAAGTGCTCGGAAACAAAACGGACTTTAATGTCACTTCCTGTGTGGACCTTGCTGCTGGGGAGAATTACATTACTTAGCCCACGTGCCAGGTCCCGGGAGAGGTCTTTAATACGCTTCTGGCATATGTGGCCCCCTGACTCGGCTCGGGTCCTCGGCACCCCTTCAAAACATTATGTGTGATTATGGGTCTTACTTTTAATACTGAAGTATCATACAGACAGACACACCGACGCTGAGCTCAGACGGACCCAGCCGGTTTCAAGGCTGCAGAGCTGGAATGTAGGGGCAGAGCTCTCCCGAGCCCACCACACCAAAACTGTTCATCGAGCCCATTTTGCCACCTCCTCCTGCTAAGTTGAAGGAATGGGAAGATTTTATTTTATTTTATTTTATTTTTTTTGTACCAAGCATCGGACTCACGACCTCATGCTTACCAAGCAGGTACTTGAGCCACTGAGCTAAATTCCGGGCCAGGGAAGATTTTAAATTTAAGTAGAAAACAAATTTGTAAACGGACTTCCTCCTCCAGTTACAAAATATGCCCATCACCCCAAAGTTTCATTAGAACCCACTGCAGCTAACTCTTCCCCTGGCTCGCAGCAACCACTGATCTCATTTCTGACTCTCCCGTCAGAAATGTTGTTTTTCCCGTGATTTCACATGATCAGAATCATATAGCATGCACCCATTTTTGTCTCTTTCGTGACACACAATGCTTTTGAGATTATCCAGTGTCCTTAGTTAGTCCTTTCTATTGCTGGGCAGTTTCCTGTGGTGTGAAGGAAGCATAGTTTGGCCACTCTCCAGCTGATGGACATTTGAATAGCTTCCAGTTTTACACTCTTGTTAATCAAGCACTTATTATAAACGAGCATGTACAAGGCTTTGAATGAACACTGGCTTTCATTTCTCTTGCATAAATCCCCAGGAATGGCATCTCTGGGTTATATGATACGTGTATCTGACCGTATAGGAACCTGCCTAACTACTGCCCATGCAATGTCTGAAACCCAGTTGTTCAACATCTTTGCCAATACTCACTACAGTCAGAAGCTTTGGTTTTGGGCACCCTGGGCATTTGGTGTAATTTTACTGTCTGCCTGCATTTTGACAGGGACTCACAGGCAGAAGGGCCAGAGGGTGGGACTCTGTACCCTGTGCTTGTGGAAGGCCACAGCTGAAGGGCAACAGTTCCACGACTTGAGGTCAAAGTACATGGAGAAAGCACTACCTTTTGGAGGAGGAATGCACACTAGATTTGTTTCAAAGCTTGAGTAAAGACTCAGGAATGAATCCTAGGTCCTGGGTGTGTTTACTTCTATGAGAAAATACCAAACTCCTCTCCAATGTGACCGGGCCATTTTTGCACTCTCACCAAAAATGTGTGAGTTCCAGTTCCTCCTCATTCACACCAACACTTGCTATATTGACTTTTAATTTTACCCTTTCAGGTTGTGTTTTAATAAGATCACTCTGCCCAGAGAAAGGAAAATAAGTAATAAAGGTCAACAGACCAGTTAGACAGCTTTTCTAACAACCTTGGTGGGAAGCTTTGGGAGAGAGAGGTGAAAAACCTCTAACCAATTTTCACATCCACAGACATAGGACTGTTGAAAGAGGAATAGTACAAAAGAATGCAGCTTTGAATGTTCAGACTACACAGAGGAAATGGGAACTTGACCCAGATTGGACTGTGTGATTTACAGAGTCTGGCAAAGCCCTGGTCCTGAACCTGCTTGGGGACCAAGGACTCCACCAATGGGAGGAGGGAGGGAGCAAAGGAAAGAGACGTTTCTCTTCTTATTGGCTAATAAAGTCTCCCAAGAATGGAGTTAGAAGGAATGACTAGTCATCTTTTGAAACAGTACCATGTTTCAGGACATGGTGACACACACCTGTAATCCCAGTGCTTGGGAGGCTGAGGCAGGAAGATCACTGTGAGTTTGAGGCCAGCATGGGGGTACCTAGTGAATTCAAGTTCAGCCTGAACTCAAGACCCTGTCTGAAAAAAACTGATAAATAAATAAAACTGTATCACAAGGGCACTCAGTTAATTGAATATTAGTTAACAAAGTTTTGACTCTTGTCAGATTCTGCATCGCAAATAGAGGCGGAGCTATCTCCCCCCAAGATGCCCATAATTTAGGAACTGATGATCATTTCGAGCAGTTTCCCCAGGGAACTGTGTTTCACTAACGCTCCCACCTTTCTAACCTATTTATTTGTAGCCTCTTACTGAATGGGCTGCAGCCATGCCAAGGGGCAAGCACAAGCCAGCATGATCGTGGCTCTGTTGGACCACGTGAAGTTCACTGCACAGACTTTGCATAGTGTCTGTTTTCTGGACTCCTACAGGACATGGGGCTAAGGTCTCAGGCTCAGAGCGGGTTCCACCTTCTGCTGTTTCCAGAAGCCACAGAAGCAACTGTCCTCACCCCTACTCGGAGCAGATGGAAGTGGGGGTGACCCAAAGAAGGTACGCTGTGAAAGTGGTGTGGTTTGGAAAAGCCACCCATCCACCACGTGACTCCCAGCTCACCAGATTTGTCAGGAGGCCAATCAGCTCTCAGCATTCCCACGGAGAAAAATACTCATTTATTGGGAGAACAGAAAGTAGAGCTTTGGCTGAAACCGCTTTGCTTTCAACAGCAACTTTTTAATCCCTTTGTCTGTTGCATGAAATCAGTTCCCAGAATACAGAGGTTATTAATAACTGCGGGACCTCTTCCCAGTCTCCAGATCAATTGGCAGGAGTCTCTGGTTATTTCCTTCTGGACATTTCTGTTATGTTTCCTCCTTAAAACCCATAGAGCTTTTTACCCAGCCTGAGAATTACGCAGCAGCACGTGCAGCCCCCAACCCACCAAACAATCCACGAGTTGGCCTCGGCCCTGCTTGACCCTCATGGCGCTTGGCTGTCTGAGCGCTGGCTGATGGCCCTGCTTCTGCCGCGATGCTGCTGCCGTGTGTACCGCAGGCCCTGCTGGCTCCCCGCTGCCAAGTGTGGTGCAGTGTTAACGGATCCAGGGAGCCAGCCTGATTTAGAAGGAGGTCACTTTGCGCTGACGCCTCTGCTCATGCCTGGTGGACCCCAGAGTCAGCTGCAGCGGGCGGGGAGCAAGCCCAAGGTCTGAACTGAGGTGGACATGTCTGCTGTAATCCGCAGCTCCCGAGGCGCAGGAGTGTCACTGAAGCCTGTCCCTCCCCTATTTTGGGGCCAGCCCAGGCCCTTGGCTTTGCCAGACTCTAATGTGGGAAACTACAGCTGCTGTGGTTCTCATTCTCTTCCTAAGCTCCAGATACCTACCTGCCCACTGGCCATCTCACAAGCCATTGTCCCCAGACACCCTAAACTGGGCAGAGTGGGAGGGACAGGCCTGTGGTCCACTTCCGGCCACAGGCCATCAGCACAGCTGAGAGGTGAAAGCAAGGACACTCACTCCGGGAGGCTGGGGGATGTGCAGAGCAGCCCCAGCAGCTTAGGCACAGACGGGGACACCGGGACTAAGCGCAGCATTGTGAGATCCCGCGGCCAGCTGCACCTCTCTCCGCAGACCCGCTGCTCCTCCTCCGCCTGGCTCGGTGGGCTTCAGTCCTCGGGCAGGGCAGGGCAGCGCTGTTTCTCTCTCTCTTTCTCTCTTTCTCTCTCTCTCTCTCTTTCTAATTTCCCCCATGGGGGTGCACTGTTCTTGGAGGCATTACAATACCAGGTCGATAAGTGGGGTGGACGGAGCAAGCTCCTTTTCCACCTCCCCAGCTCCAAAAGCCATTTAATGCATTGTCCTCGGATAGAGAACGTATCCAATATTAAAGCGGTAAGAACAGGCACTTGATCGTAGCCAAAAGGCCAGGAAGCCGTGCAGCACTATTTCTGCACAGCTTTTTTCGCTGACCTAGAATTCTTTAAATATGGTAAAGTGTAACTAAAATTTACCATTTTAAGCATTTTTAAGTTCAGTGGCATTAAGTGCCTTCACATTGTCGTGCCACCGTCACCCACCCCATCCAGTCATAGAAATCTAAACTCTGCACCCATTAAACACCAACTTCCCCCTCCCCCAGCCCCGGGCCCTGGTGACCACCATTCTACTTTCTATTGCTAAAAACATGATGATTCCAAGTGCTTTGTACACATGGAATCATAGGTATTTTTCTTTTTGTGACTCACTTATTTCATTTAGCACAATGAGCTGGAGGTTCATTCTCCATGTAGGATGTATCAGAATTTCCTTCCTTTTTTAGGTTGAATACTATTTCATTGTATGTTTACACACATTTTGCTTATCCGTGGGCCTATTTTTTTTTTTTTTTGAAGAGTATTGGTGGCTAGAGGTATTACCTAGTGGTTCCTGCCATGAGGCCCATGGTTCCACCTTCTACACTGCAAGGAAAAATATATATAAATAAATGGAGAGGGGAGGGGAGGAGTATTTGGGTAGAAAATTAACACAGAGAGGTTTTTCGTTTTCGTTGTGCAGGGGTTGAAACCTAGGGCCGCATGTGTGCTGGGCAAGTTCTCTGCCACTGAACTACAAAGATCTGATCACAAAATAAGGTGAATATTTAAATTTTAAAAATTATTACAATAAAGCACACATTGCCATCAACCCCCCTGGGAACCACCTCCCCCTCCCACCCCACCCCATGTGCCTTGCTTTGAACACACTTATCTTGTTGCTCTTACCACTTTCTGAATCAGTTCTGGAAGTGCTCTTTCATGAGTGTCTTTAGTTGCCTGTCATAGCTGACTCAATGTCCTGAATCATTTCAAACATTTACTTCTCATAGTCATTTTGACTTTTGGGATGAGCCAGAAGTCATACCATGCTAGAGCTGGTGAATGACATGGATGAGGACTGTTTTAGTTACTTTTCTCTTGTTGCTGAGACAAAACACCTGACACCCAAAATGAAGGAGGGAAAGGTTTATTTAGCTTACAGTTTTTGGAGGTTTAAGTCCACACTCAGCTGGCTCCAAGGCAGGGTGGCGTGGCAGAGGGGCAGCTGTTCATGGTGGCAGCAGGTACCAAAGATGGCAAGAGCAAAAAGGGCAAAAGGGAAAAGCAGGCCTCCTTCCCTGCCTTATATTGTATGGCAGCTCCGCCCCTGGGCGGGTGCAGCACTCTCACCACCAATTCCAGCACTAGACAGCGAACCAATCACAAATGCTAGATTCAGCTCCCGCCATGACTGCATGAGGCTTTGGGGGGACATCCAGACACAAACTATAACCCACAGTAATATTTTTATTTGACAGAAATTGTTATAAACACTTTCAATCAACTGAAGACATAGAGGCAGCCACAAAAAGATGCAACCGGAGGACTTTCAGAACTACTCCAGAAAGTGGCAAGAATGACGGGACGGGTGTGTTTGAAGGATGAGGAGGTGTTTTGAGTAGGGACCTAATGGTAGTGTGTCTTTTACTGTAATATGTTTTGAATTTTTAATTTAAATTATATATATATATATATATATATATATATATATATATATTTCTTTTAAACCAAAGCACATCTACTTCTCAGTCCTTTTGATTTTTTATTCTGAGACAGGGTTTCACTAAATTACACAGGATGGCCTTGAACTTGTGATCCTTTTGCCTTGGCTTCCTGAGTAGCTGGGTTACAGGTGTGCACAAATATTTAGTTTTTTGAAGACTTGTGCATTATATTCATAAAGGATGTTGGTCTAGATGGACATGGTGGTGCAGAACTATAATCCCAGAATTGAGGGAAGCCAAAGTAAGAGAATCCCAAGTTTGATTCTGCTTGGGGTACTTAGTAAGAGGTTGTCTTAAAAAAAAAAAGTATTTTTTTTAAGGGTTGGGGATGTAACTAAGTGATAGAACACTTCTGGGTCCCAGTCCCAGTACTGCAAGAAAAAAAAAGTGATGTCCATTTTTGTTATTGGGGTAATGTCAGCCACATAAAATGAGCTGGGTAGCATCTTCTTACAGAAGAGGACACGGGGAAATCTTCCTGGCCTCGCTGAGGGCGCAGCTCCTCCGGCCCTCCCCGTCTCCCCGAATACCCTCAGAACTCTGCTGGCTGCTGCCCCTTGGCACCGCCCCTGCATCTGCCTTCCTTGCAGTTCCCACTGCTGCCCTCGTTTCTGCCCGATGCATTCGTGTTCTCAGGTTCTCGGCCCTGGTCTCTGCCCTCTGGAAGCCAGCCCATGAGCGCACCCGGCCCAGGTGCTCCGCCTGTCTCGTTTGAGCTGGCACAAGCGCCCCCTCCCTTAGAAGGGGCCCTGGATGCCCTGCACCCTGCTGAATACCCACCCCTGCCCCCATGCAGCGACAGCAGGGCCCTGACTTGACTGCCTAGGCCACGCTGGTCCCCCTCCAATCTCTGCCAGTGTAGGTGAATTCCTGGAAGGGTGAAAACAAGCCCATCAATCCTCTTGCCAGAGGCAAGCACTGGCCGAGTGTGCACCGGGTTGGAGGCAGACTCTGGGCCTCCATTCCCAGGAGTCTGGAAAATGGTTTGCTTCACAAGCTGACTGCTCAGACCCACAGTGAATGAAGGACAATCAACGTCTCACAAATGAGGGGTCGCCTAGGTGAGTGCGGGACTGCTATTCGGGTCTGTGAAACGCCCACACTGGGGTCCAGTGCTCATCTTGAAGTACTGAAGGACAGGAAGCCATGGCTTGGGGTCAGAAGCCACCTTCTTGCAGCAGGGAAGGGACAGGGGCAGTTAAGTTGCCACAGTGCAGAGGGGTCCACCAATACAGCGGGGCTCAGACTCACCGAGCCCACCCTTGCTCCCTTCCCTGCTGTGGGTCCCTCCACCCTCTTTCCCGGGCATCTCCTGGGCCCCTCCTGCCACATCCCGTGTGGGGTGAGGCAGCTCACACTGAGGACAGCACAAGTGCATTTAGTCCCTTGACCCCAGCTCCACCGTGCTTGCTTCTCAGGCGACCCTGGTGACCGAGGGACACAGACTCAGGGCCACCAGGTGGAAATGCTTTTCTGTGCTTTCTCACTAGTCAGGGAAACCAGAGGCCTTGGTTCAAAAAGGAAGGCCGGCTGGGAGTTTGGCTCAGTGGCTTAAGCGCCTATCTGGCAGGCATGAGGTTTTGAGTTTGATCCCCAGTGCTGCCAAAAAAAAAAAAAAAAAAAAGAAGAAGAAGAAGGAAGGTTGCTCCTTTATCCACAAGCCCAATCATTAGCAAATATTTATTAAATACCCACGGGGTTGCATCAGGCACTCTTCTTTGAGGTATAATCTGTTTTTTTTTTATTTTATTACCTGATTTTTGAAAATGCATTTATTTTTGAAGGTTTAATCGACACATAATAATTGGACATGTTTATGGAAACAGTGTGGCATTTCAATGCATGCATAATGATCATATCAGGATAAGTGGTGTGGCTGCCACTTCAGACATTTTGTAACTTGATTTTGTACAGGCTTACGGCCAATCCTCTTGTCACCACCATCTGAACTTCACCTTGCCCGGTCCTCCTGCTCCCAGATGTACCTTCAGGACCCCCCACCTCCTAAACTGGGTTTCCAGCTTTCTCTTGGGAATGCTAGGTGTTAGTTCATTTTCTGTCACTATGAAAAAATACTGGGAGCTGGGTCATTTTTGAAGTAAAGAGGTTTATTTGGCCCTTGATTCTACTCGGGAACAGGCTCCCTTGTCGGTATCACAGCAGGGAGGAGAAATGGAAAGGGAGGCAGTTACACATGCTAAAGGTAGGTGGCTTTGTTTTGCAACAACTTGTTTTTATGAGAACTGATTCCCTGACACCAGCATTAACCCTGTCTGATGCTGTCAGCACATGACCCAGTCACCTTCACTAGGCGCTTTTCTTTTAGTGTTTTGGTGTATGGGGGGTATTGAACCCAGAGCCTTCGCATTAAACTGTATCTCCGGGCCTTTTGTTATTTTTTACTTTTGAGACAGGGTCTCAGTAAGTCACGAGGTGGCACAGGCTGGGCTTGAATTTGCGACCCTCTTTCTTCAGCCTCCCAGAGTGCTGAGATCACAGGTGTGCGCCACCACGCCTGGCTTCCCGCCCCTCCCGCATTCCACCGCCTCAGCGCTCCCACACCCGACCGTGCCTTCAGCGCCGGACTCTGGGGGGCACGCGCAGACCATCTGCAAGCCGCAGTGGCTGGTTACCGAGCCTTTCGTTTTTTGGCTCCCTAAATTTCATGGATGTTGTGATTTGTGTTCAGATTCCCCACCCCCCACCCCCAACCCTAATACAGTCATGGAAGTGGCTGAATCTAGTGTTTGTGATTGGTTCGTTGTCTAGCGCTGGGATTGGTGGTGTGAGTGCTGCACCCGCCCAGGGGCGGAACCAGCATACAATATAAAGGAGGGAAGAAGCCTCTTTTTCTCTTTCTTCTGTCCTTCTGCTTTTGTTGCTTATAGCCCCCATGAACAGATGCTTCTCAGCTATGCCAGGGTGTCTTAAGGCCAGTTGAGTATGGACTGAAACCTCCAAAAACTGTAAGAAATAAACCTTTATTTTCTTCATTTTTGGCGTCAGTTATTTTGCCTCAACGACAGAGAAATATAACCAAGACAATGGCTATCTCTGATTTATTGTCTCACACACACTCACTCACACGCACACACACACCTGCCTTGTGACTTTCTTTTTCTGGACCAATGGTCTCAGCCCACACTTTTCTCAGTTTCTTTGTCTTCTGGATTTATGCCTGCTTTGATTCTCTTGGCAGCTTTCACTGATATTTCACACAGCAAATAGAGGTAAATTCTGGTGTTCATTATGCTGCATTCAACTAGAATTTCCTGCTGATTTAATTTTCTCTTAAAGTATTTTAATTAACAATGATTCATGGAGTTTGGAAAGTTTCAGTTATAAAATAGTATTCATTTATTTTAGAAATTGGGAAACAATGTGAAAGTGTAAAGGAAAATATGAAGGTCGCACATCATTTCAGAATTCAAGAAATAGCTGCTCTTGACATTTTTGCCCTGTGTCTCTACGGGGCCAGTGGAAGGTGAACGAGTCCCGCAGTGGCTGACGCTTGTCTCGCAGTGGCTGATGCTTGTCTCGGAGTGAGAAGCCGGTGGTGGTGAAGCCAGGCCACCCACATGGCCCCATCTGCACGCAGTGGACTCACTTTGTTTCTCTTGCTTTTTGTGTGTTACATACACACAGATGTCCTTGTTAGTAAAGGAAAGGCAGTAGCTTCTTTCCCGCTTTCTCACGATGGATGCTGCCAGCTCCGCTGCAGGCTGCTGTTGTTGGGGGGCACTTGGCAGCTTGGCCTGGGCACTGAGCATTCCGTGCTATGCTGGCAGTGGTGCCTCTCATCTTCCCTCCTGTCTGCTCTTCTCCCTGTAGCTGCCATTTCACTGGATCTGCACTGGTGATGCTCATCCTGAAGCCATTTATAAGTGGAACCGCAGGTCTCTCCTGCAGGCCCGAGTGAGAGTGACAGGGAAATGGGGCATGCCTGCCTGGCTGTGTCACCCCTGCCAGGGACGTCCCCCAGGTCATGAGGGACCAGGAGAAGGCAGTCTGCAGTGACCTCAGCACACCCCACCCAGGCTGCTCCCCAGGCCTCTCCTTGTTATCTGTCCCTTAGTGTCCACACTGGGGAGCTGTGAGCTGGGGAAGAGGTGATTTGTCCCTTTTAAGCCACCACACAAACTTACATGATTCCCTACCCCAGTCTTAGCCAATGTTGAGGTTTTAGATTCTGAATGGATTCCAAATGAGGGAAGTGTTCACACCAACAAACAAAAGTGCAAATCCGAAAAACAACGAGATGTGTCCTCCTCTCAACCTTCCAC
>RJWM01025187.1:0-29676 GCA_004363535.1 Dasyprocta punctata | reverse complement strand
GGTCCTGGAAGCACTGGACTCATCTGTGGATTCACCAGGGGTGTGGCCTGAAAGGGCACCACTCTCCCTGGCTCCTCGCTTCTCTCTCTGCTTCCTGGCTGCCATGACATTGACGTCTTTCCTCCACTAGACCCTTGCTCTCTGCTTCTTGGCCACCATACTGTGAGCAGCTTTCATCTGCTAGGTGTTTCCCCCATGCCCTTCCTGCCTTACAGCCAGCTGACTGCAGACTGAAAACATGAGCCAACATAAACCTCTCCTTTGAGTTGCAGGCAGCTGGCATTTTGTCCTGGTGACAAGAAAGTGACTAAGACACTACCTCTCAGGTACCTAGCAGGCAGATACCCCGACCCATTCTAGGTAATCTACGTGGCCTTCTCTGGTTCTCTGGCATGTCTCTGGTGTGGATGGAAACATCTCTAGCACTGTCCTGTTCTACATGGCAGAGCCTGGAACAGACAGCTTGGTGTGCACTAAGGGAGGCCCCTCAACCTAGGTGGCCCGCATGAGGAAAGGGGTTGCTCGTTTGCTTTTCTCTCTACCCTCTAGCAGACGAGCTGCACCAGATTAGCTCAGCACACATTGACTATGTACTGAGGGGGATCAGTGTGGTCTGGGAACAACCACAGAGGGTTCACATGCAAGCTGGATGAAGAGACCTGGTCCATGAGGAGTAGGAGAGAGAAAAATTACACAAGTGCTCAGAGGCCGGAGACCTAAACTGAGATAAGGAGAGACTGGGACCTGCATCCAGGGAGGGCAAGTCCCCACAGGGTTGGTGGGCAGGGCGCTTCTTGCCATGGAGGACTCTGATGTGCCCAGAGGCCGGGCTGCACCCAGTGGGCAGAAGGATCACCCAAAGGGGGCTGGCGTGGTACTCACCAGTTACTCAGTACTCAGTGTTTGCTGACAACCTCCAAGTGCCAAAAAGCCTGCTGGGGAATAGTTTTTAATATAAGTGAACAACTGTTTTATAAAAAATAAAAACCAGTATCAAATCCAGGGCTGAGGGACACTTTCTCCTGATATGAAAGGCCCTGGGCAAAGTTGAAATTTGGTATTATGATTTCATACCCCTTCTCCCTCCCCAAGGCTCTCTGCAATTTGACACTGACCTGCTACCACAGCTGTCCCCAGATGGCCCTTGAACCTCGCCCTGTTCCCTAACCTAACCTAAAATAGATGCTTTAGTGTGACACTGTATACTAATAATGCCTGCTTACATCCACCCCCAGAATATTTCCATTAGAATGTGAAGAGGTTAACAATGGTCTGTGAGACTCAAACAAAATCTTAACAGTGAACGCAGGGAGGTATGGTGGCCATTGCTGTCCAGGGGGTGGTGAGAAGGCCAGCCCTGACACATCAAGCTTCATGCCACCTCCCTGGTACTGTGTTTCTTCAAGCAACTCAAGGCTTCATATCTTTTCATAATTAATGTGACATTTAATGAAGATACAATAACTACATACTAGAACAATGAGGAGGTGTCTCTGATGATTTTACCCAACTAGTTTTAATTCACACCAGTGGAATACGGTAATTGGTCCATTAAATGGCAGAAGTGGGTTTTTTTTTTTTTTTTTTTTTTTTTTTTTTTTTTTTTTTTGGTCTTTTTGAGACAAGGTCTCACTATGTAGTTCAGACTGTCCTTGAGCTCACTGTGTAGCCCAGGCTGGTCTCGAACTTGCAACAATTCTGCTGCTTCAGCCTCCTGAAGCTGGGATTACAGGTATGTGCCACCACACCCGGCTGTTGAAAACATTTTGAAGGTATAGTAGTTGTATCTAGTGCTTTACACATCCCAGAAGTGGAGATGTTCCCAGTAGAAGCAACGCAGTCTTTATCAATGGTTTTATCTCTTCTTCTCTTTGAGGAGGACAAGGGACACAGGTACTCTTCCATGGCCTGCCTACTCAAAACAGCTGCTCAGTTCATCTCAGCACTTCCAGGGCCATTCATCCTCTCACTTACAGGTAAGCACCTTCACACAGCAGCCTTCATCCTCAGAAAGCCACACCACACACAGACACACACTTTATACCAAATCTATAAACAAAACTTTTACACTGATGGCTGTTAAAATCATTTCATACTAAAATAGAAAATCTACCAAAAACAGTCAGTTCTTCTGATGTGTTTTTAAAAGGCTAAATTGGGCTCTATGGAATTACAAAGAAGAAATAGAGATTATGTTTAGTATCCAAGAATTTATACTTCGGTTAGGGAAATGACATCAAAGAAGAACCCAGAAATGCTGTTTTCCGCAGTAAGTGCCAAATGAACTTATGGCTCCAGATGGTGGCCCTGGAGCATCAGAAAAGCAACTTCCATTGTCCCTCAGTATCCGTGAGAGATGAGGTCCGGTACCTCCATGCACACCAAAATCTACGGATGCTCAATTCCCTTACATTAAGTGGTGTAGTACTGCACACAACCTACCCACAGCCTTCTGTAGCTTTAATTCATCTCTAGATTACGTATAACACCGAATATAATGCAGCCACTACATAAAGAGTTTTTATACTGTATTGTTTAGGAAGTAATGAGAGAAAAGTCAGTACATGTTCAGTTCAGATGCAATGCTTGAAAAATACTTTCAATATGTAGTTGCTTCTGAGTCTATAAACAAAGACCCTGCAGATATGGAGAGGCTGATCATATTTACAGTGGGAAACAAGGGATTGTAAGCCAACCCCTCAAGAAGTGAGTCTTTGAGAGAAGTGCGAGCCTGAAGGTACAGTGTGAGAGGGATACAGTGTGAAAGGAAGTCAGGCAAGAGGAGCACAAGGCAGGCAATGGAGGTGAGTACCAGGATACAAGACAAAGGGAAGAAGATGGAGGCTGCTTCTGGTGACCTGAGTGACAGAGACAAGTGGTTCTTTATCCCACAGTGGAGGCTAACAACAGGTTCAGAGTATGAGCATGCTTTCAGATTACTGCCTAACACTTAGGAAAGGGGTGCAAAAAGAAAAGATTAAATAAAATAGGAGAGTCCGTGAGGAAGGTCCTGAAATGCCTAGGTCAGGGGAATGATGGCATGAGCTAAGATGGCAGCAGTGGAGAGGAAAAATGATAGGGCAAGAGTGACAAGGGGAAAGAGGTGTCAACAAGGTGCCAGTGTTTTGGATCCTGGGAGGTATGGAGACCACCACCCGGGAAGGCAGGACAGTGGGCCGGAAGCGCATGTGCGTGTGTGCACACATGTGCACTGTGTACTGACTGCATATGTATGAATATGTGTCATGCACATGTGCATTATTCACCTATGTGGATGTGTGTGTGGGTTTCTTCATTTAGATTTTTCTTTTGACTAAGGGACAACTGATGAGGTATAGGATTTGTTTTGGTGGAGGTAGGGGCAACGTGTTACCCAAAAAGGGGTTCTTCCACAGGCAAGAACCACACATCAGAAATGAGCTGCCCTGCTAAGGCTGGAAATGCAGCTGAGAGGTTACTGGAGGGAAGCAACAGCACAAACGGTGCAGGAGGCAGACAGGCACAGGCCAGGCCAGAGGCTGAGAGCCTTAGGAAGCAAAGCCTTGTGGGTGTGGAGTGGAGGAGCACATGCTGATTCTGCCACTGCCCCTGTGTCTCTTTGTCTGCTTACAGCTTTCTGTACTTTAGCTAGTTTCTTTCTTTCCAAAGTTTTGAATAATTTAAGGAAATATATTTTATAGAATTTATTCCCCTAAATTATAGAAACTAATCAGCCCCCTCCCAAACTACCTGCCCCTTCAGAGGGCATTTACGTTCCGCATATGCTGTCTCCCCACTTTCCCTAGTCAGCCAAGGCTCTGGCCCAGGACACACCCCAAACTCACCTATCTCTGCATCTCCATGGGTCATGGAGGATCCTCCCTGCTTCCACTCCCCCACCCAGACCCCAACAATTCCTTCTCCATAAAGTAGCTAAAATGACTTCAAAACATAATTTGGATCTGCTTAAAATCTACCTTCCAGGGCTTCCCTAGACATTTGCACTAAGTCCCACCCTCCACCTCACCACTCAGGTGGCGCTGTCACCCTGACTGGGTGGCTATTTCCCAATACGCTGTACCTCCTCCTGCCCCAGCTCATGACAGTACTTTCCCCCACTCCCGTAGGATACTTTTCCTCCTGGTCTTCACAGAGACGATTCTTCACTCTTGGTCACTCAAAGAAATGTACCCTCAACAACTTAAGTCATTGCCCTTCAGTCTTTTTCATGCCACCTGCTCTTTCTTGTTTCTGTGGTACTGACAAGAAGGTTCTATCTCACTGATGTCACAATGTTCCCAACTCTGCTGATCCCTTGTCTTCCATATGGTGGTGCACCCTAGATTTTGACACTTGCTGTTTACCACTGAACTGTGTGGTTTTGGTTGACTCTCTGACTACCCATGGCCCTTGGTCCTAGCATGCATATAATATGCCCCAGTCTTCTTCCTGCTACCGTATATTTACTCTTGGGTCAGGCAGAAGGAAGACAAATTGTAAAGGGAAAGGAAAGAGGAAAGGAAGAAAGGACAGAGGTATGGAAAAGATGGAGCTGGAGGAACCATTCTTGTAGATCAATCCTACTACTTGGTCCTGCAGCAAGCAGAAGTCCTGGCACCGGGGAGCCTGAATCCCACTATTAACTCCTAAGACACTTGATCCACAGAGTTGGAAGGAAGGCTTCAAAAATGTTACCAGATTAGTAGCTTTCCAAAGCAATTAGTAGCACGAGCCCTGATGTGCACGGACCCCTAGCACCTCTACAAAGTGGATTCTGGCTCAGCTCATCACTATCTGCAAGTCACTCTGCCTCCCCACCTCCTCCCCCTGGCAAGGGGGCTAACAGTGACTCACAGGGAGTCACCCTGAAGACTATGTGAGATCATGTGGAGCAGAGCACTGGGCACCTGGGAGCTTGAGCACAGTGATCATCACACACTGCAGATGTGGGCTTTTTGAAGCTGCTGCTTCGTGGCTTTCTCTGTACTGCTGTAGGACAGTGAAACAGTCTCTGTCTCTTGTGTTCTGTGAAGTTATGGCAGGGGTGCTGCATGCCCTTACATGGAGCCCCAGTGTCCAATACTTAACTCATTTTCTTACCAGACTCCAATATTTTATTTCAAAAATAAAATTACAGGGACTGGGGATTTAGTTCAGTGGCACAAGCACCTGCCTGGCAAGTGTGAGGTTGTGAGTTCAATCCCTGGTACCAAAAAAGGAAAAAAAAAAAAAGATAAAAATATACATAAAGCTGGGCGTGGTGGCGCCTGCTTTTAATCCCAGCACTCGGGAGGCTGAGGTAGGAGGAGCGTTGTGAGTTCGAGGCCGGCTTGGGCTACAACGCGAGTGCAAGGCCGGCCTGAGCTACACAGTGCAACCCTGCCTCAAAAAACCAGGGCTGGGAGTTTGGCTCAGCAGCTTACATGCCTGCCTGACAGGTACGAGGTTGTGTGTTCAATCCCCAGTGCCGCAAAAAAAAAAAAAAAATATATATATATATATATATATATATATACATAAATAAATAAAACAAAATTATAAGTCTGGTGTGATGGTGCACACCTAATAATCTCAGCACTCTGGGAGGCTGAGGTAGGTGATTCCAAGTTAAAGCCCAGCTTGGGCAATTTAGTGATTTGGTAAGACCATCTCAAATAAAAAGGGCTGGGAATGTAGCTCAATCCAAAGGCCCTGAATTCAATCTTCAGTACCACACAGAAATAATAATAAAATAAGATTACATCTCAGGGCACAAGACAGTAACAAGCACCAGGCTTAATCTTTCATTATATACAACTAGAAAAACTGGACAAGAGAGATGTCTTTAGACATGGAAATGACTGTAGTTGTACAATAAAGGAAATAAACTAGGAGGCCCCTAGCTGAACTGGCTCTCCCCCAGAGGTACTTTCTGCTCTGCAAGGTTGGGAGGGGATTCAAGTGGACCAAGTCATCTCTATGAGTGAAGGCAGCAGGAGCTCAGGCAAGCCAAGCTCCCCAAAAATATTGAAAAATAAATAAAACAAAGAGGCACAGCCAATAAGTCTGCAGTGGCAACAATATCCCATACTAAAATATATTCAGTTCTATGTAATATAAAAAAAGAAGAAAAAGGAACAAACGGAAAACAATGAGAATGTGAGGCTTAAATCCAACTAGTCTGATAACCATTTAACTGTAAACAGCCTGAGCATTCTAAATTAAAAGGCAAAGATTGCCTGGATTAAAAAACAAAAACAAAAACAAAACCTAGTCTTACCAATAGTCTGCCTGTAACAAAAACACTTTAAATATAGACATACTTTGCAAGTAAAAGAATAAAGAAGAATGAATGTGCAAACACAAACACCAAGAAACCCGGCGTGATTGTGTTAGACAAAGCAGCCCTCAAAGCAATGCATTACCAGATAAAGAAGGATGTTTCATAATGGTTAAAGGGTCAACTTTTCAAAAGGACATAAGAATCACAGTATGTGCAGCTACCAGCTCCTCTCATTGGCATTTCTCAAAGAGAACTGATACAGAGTGTGCATAAATAGCCATCGCAGCTTTATTCACAATTGCTTCAGACTGGAAACGACCCCATATCCATGAACAGTGAGCTGTGCTAAGTCCACACAACAGAATACTATCCGGCAACAAGAGAAACTAAATCCTCAGACAAGAAGCAATGCGGATGGGTCTCCAGGCCATTATACTGAGCCAGATACACCAGACACAAAGGAATGTGTATTGTTTGAGTCTACCTATGTGAAGTTCTGGCAAGAGTAAATGCAATCTACTATGAGTGAAAGCAGAGCCTGGCTGCCTGGGCTGGGGGCACACAGGGTACTTTTTAAATGATGCCACTGATCTATACATGGATTGCAGTCACAGACACATGGAGTACACATTTGTCAAAGCTCAAACTATGCTTCAAGTGGATGCTTTTTATTGTATGCATATTCTGCATCCATAAAACTGTTTTAGGAAGAATATAAGTATAGAACATATTTATAAGTAAAGAAGGAAAAACCTGTAATAATTAGGTTCTTACACCTTTGGTACCTGGTGAAGAAGAAATCAGGCATATTCTGAAATAATAAGCTAAAAAGCAACAACCAAAGAAAAGGCCCCAAATCAATGTTCCCACTCAGCTATTCTATTCAAGTTCTTCTGAACCCTTTGGTCAGCCTAACTGTAGATACCACAAAAGAAAACTACTTTTTATCTTCTTAAACAGTCATTAACAGTCATTAAGTATAAGATAGGAAGTGAATTCCTAAAGGCCAATCTCTGTAGACTAACAATGATTTTTTTTCAAAAAATTTAATCATTCACCCACACTCAAAGCAGTGAACTTTCTAATTTAAAAGAACTCCTTTGGAAAGTGAGAGCATTCTACAAGGTAAGAACATTTGCTACTTTATAAAGTTGTTCTGGTCCTTCTCTTTTTGTCCTTAGGTTATAAACAGTCTATTAGGGATAGGAGCACTCTGCCTGCTCTGCTAGGATCTGTTCTGACCTACAGCTTCTTCCTCCACCTGAGCAGAAAGTTGTCAGGGCAGGACAAAGCTCTAAGCATCCTACTGACCCAAAGGTAGTGTATTAGCAGAATGCACAGCAGATGTGACAGCCCTCCAGCGAGTAGCCCCTGTGCCAATCAAGTCATCTTAATGCCAAGAGGATAAACAAAATCTCTGCCCTACACCCTCAGCCTCTTGTGGGAGCCTTTTCTTTACCTCCCAGCCCTCACTGAACTGGAGACACCATGTTCACTTCCCTACCACACTGCCCACCCCACCACCAATTTTGGTACCATAATATAATTTCTCACAAATCCCATGAGTTCTCCTTTTCAAATCTGGAATTCAGTGACTTCTTATCATCCCACTACTACCCTCCTGGTCCAAAAGCTAACACTGTCTGTCTTGGATTTTGGCTTCCTTGGTTTCCTTGGATTTGGTTCCTTTGGTTTCCCCAGACTCATCCTCTCCAGCTAAGTCCTCTACAGAAGCTGAGTCAGACTGTGGCACCCATGCTCAAAATATCCCAGGTCCTATCACTACCAGAGAGTCACAATCCTCAGGACAGTTTCCTGGGATTTCCCCAAGGTGCACCTGCCCTTCCTTCTCTCCAGGCTCCCAGCATTGTGACCCCCGCCTTCCCACTATTCCTTCACCATCTGGCTTCGGCTCCAGGAGCCCCAGAAGTCTTTGCCCTGCTCATAGCTGCACCTTGGGTATTAGTGTCCTCTACCTAAAAACAAAGCTTCCTTCCTCCCCCAGGTCTCTGCACAGCTGGCCTTTCCAAGTGGTGCCTGCCCACAACAGCCCACTGCAAAATATCACACACGCCAGCCTTCCTGCCTCTCTTGAAGGCCCTCTGCTCTCCAAATGCATGCCTGCTGGGGACAGAGCTTATCTGCTGCTGCCCTCACTACCCCCCAGTATGTTAGCTCCACTAGGGCAAGTTTTTCAGCTTTTGTTCACTAAGGCATTCCCTGTACTAGCAAGAGTAGGGGCACACTCTGGGTTTAATCCCCAGTACGGTAAAAACCAAAAACAAAACAAAACAACAAAACAACAACAACAACAACAAAACCAACCCAAAAGAATGTGTGGTGGCCAGTTACATTTTTCAATGAACAACTACATTTATAGAAACAAGTTTCAAGCCAAATTTAATAATCACTTACCTCTACATTACTCAGTTTTGATTTTGACTAGAAATAGAAATACTAAAACAAATCAGCAGTAAGGGATACGGCCCTCAGAAAAGGTTATTTCCAAAGCAGCTGAAACCCAGCCATATTTCACAACAGTGTACCACCACTCAGAATTTCCTAACCCACAGAGGAGCCCTGGAAAGGTCTAATCACCCCTAAGTGTCAGTGTGAATAGCAGAGGTGAAGGCCCATAGCTGCTTGGCATTCTCTGGCAATACAGATTAAAGCCCCACATTTGTTAACTTTGGTACAACACATACATTTTTTTCCTAAAATACGTGCACCTGGCAGGGAGAGAGCTACTAAGCCCAGTGTGACAGCAGATGCTAGCTCTCTGCAAGGGTACCTGTTGGCTAAGAAAGTTTCCCAACATCTGCCTTGGGATCTAAGACAATGACCAGGAGCCCTTACAATAGGTCACGGCAACTTATTGCAATGCCCGGGGTCTGCTTGTTTCACACACGTGTACTTGGCCACTCATGTTCTGCAGGGTGAGCTGCTTGTTGGGCACAGGAACCTGTGTGGCCTGATGCTCAGTCCTTGCTGTGTGCCTTTTTATTTAATGAGGCATTCTCAGCAAAGCACTCAAAACATACTTGACAGTGAATGTCTCATTCAGCAAAGCAAATAAAGTAGACCAGCTACAGAGAGATCTTTGTGCACTGCCCCAGATTCTGTATTTCAGTACCATTATATACTGAATAGGAGCAGTATAGTTGATATGTTAATGGAAAGAAAGAGGGAAGGAAGAATGGAGGGAGGGAGGAAAGAAGGCCACACATATGCCAATTTCTACATTTCATTCTTGCTGTTCAAAGGTACAAGAAACATATGACTTTTTTTTTCCAGTTCGGAATTGAACCCAGAACCTCACACACCCAAGTGCTCTATTGCTGAGCTACAATTTCCAGCTCATTCCACTGATTTTGTTTGGTGCTATTGAGGATAGAACCTAACCTCATGCACTGAGCTACATCCCCAGCCATTTTTATTTTATATTTTGAGAAAGCATCTTAATAACTTACCCAGGCTAGCTTTGAATGTGAGGTCCACTTACCTCAGTCTTCCAAGCAGCTGGGATTACAGGCACATGCCAATGCACCAGGCTGACACATGACCTCTAATCCAGGATGACTTCCAATCTAGACTTGGCTTCCTGGGAGTTATAAGAACCTAGCTTCATTATCTTTCTAGCATACAAAACAGTCACTAGTATGTTTAGTAGACAGGCAGTCATCAGTGTGTTAACCTAATAGCGATTCCTATCAATCATGGGAATACAAAAGCTCCAGGAAAATGAAATGTAATTTTGGAAAGATAACACACAGATCTGGCAGCCTGCAGAGCAAAGGTCCAGTGATGATCTACCAGTGTTCCTACAGTTCTAGTTGTGAATAGTTAGATGTTTGAGCACTACACTAATAAAATGTACCTTCTGATATTTTTTTCTTGAAAGTAGCAATAATTATGGCTGCTTCCAGAACTTGAGTGACTTTTTTTAAAAAAACAGGCGAGTTTTTTTTTTTTTTAAATAGAACTGGTACAGTCTTTTTATCCTCTGTTTATCCTTTGCACCCTAAATCTTGCAGATGTCCTACATTTTTAGAGGTGTAGAGGCTGCAGCACAAAGCAGCCCCTTCCCCCATCCTCCACAGATGCCAACACTGGAAAATGACTCCTGGGCTTGCTCAACCTAGCGCAGAGAATGAAGTCAGCTGGAAAGACAGCCTTGCCAGGAGGTTTTGAAGTAACAGCTTTTCACTCTTCCCCAGTGCCTTTCCTCCCTGGGCAGCCTTTTTTATTAGGAAACCCAAGTGGCAACTGTGCAGAATTGGTGACCCTAATTTACCTTGGTTTCCCCTAAGGCTTGCTGCCTGTTGCTGCCTTGCCTTTTCAACTGAAAATCCAATTAGCTATGCTTAGTCAAGTGTTTATCTCTACTGTTTGAAAACACAAATAGATCTTTAACTCTTTCCCACACTGAGTCTCCACAAAGGCATGGACAATGGATGTAGAATTGAATGGGGCCCCAGATTTTCCTTCCCTTGGAGGAGGTGACTGCTCTAAACTGGACAGTTTTATAGATAGCATGGGGTGAGAAGACCAGCCATTAAGACAGAAACAAACACTCTCAAGCAAAGGCACGGACAAAAGGGAAAAAACAATGAAGGATTCTGGTTCCCAGGTAAAGATTTCCCTATCATCATGTGCAAAAGTGTTTAATTTGCCATCACTGAACCCCTGCCTGAGTCTGATATTTTCAGATTCTGACCATCTATTTTGTTTTAAAGTACAAAGCATAGCAAGCAATAATTTTATAAATTATAAAATGGATTGGCAGATTTGATCATTGAAAATGACAAAAAAAAATGAATCCTAAAATATTTAGCTCATGTCATTCGTGTTTCCGTTGTTCCTGTTGTTTTAGTATATTTGTGGTTTGGTACCACATTTTTAAAAGTAAGCACTTATGGATGTAACTATATCCATCTTTATTTCTACAGGGACTATTCAGAAATGTCTTCTTAAAAAAAAAGGAGATAACTTCTGTTGTACCAATGTATTCTTTTTTTTTTTTTGAAGTTTTTTTTTATTTTAGCAAAGAAAAAAACAGAAAAAAAGACATATAAAACAAAAACAGCAAGCAAAAGAGACAAACAAATGACAAGAGTAAATACACTACAGTAATACTGCAGGTTTACAAAACTGGATGACAGAAACTTGACAATGCTTGCAATATTGCGTATCGTTATCTTTAAAATGGTTACTTACATTAACAGATATAGACATGTAAAATTAATCTAATCATATGAGCATTAACTGTTCTTTCTCAACAACGAATAGATTCAACAGTGTGTTCATTCTAGTTATCTTACATATACATATATATAGGTTTATATCTTTTCCTCTTCCACCAATGTATTCTTTTTATCATGAAACATACGCTTTTTTTTCAAAGGTCATGGTCAGGTAAATGGTCTTTTAAATCATGCTAAATGTAACTGAGGTCAACATAAAAAATATTTAAGAAATTAAGTGAAAAGTAAAAGCTGAAAAGAAACAAAAGGTCCTAGATTGGAAAGAAAAAAGTGAAACTGATTTTATTGAGACAGTAGAGGATCCTAAAGAATTCCCACTAAACACATACACAGACTTCCTAGCACTAAGAAACTGGTTCAGGAAGATTACAAGATACAAGATCACTATATAAAAATGCCTACTATTTCCATGTACTAGCAATGAACAGAAATGAAACAAAAACCCAATTCCATTGACAATGTCATCAAAATGATTAAACATTCAGGAATAAGGGCTGGGGATACGGCTCAGCAGCATAGCAGCTGCCTGGCAAGTGCAAGGTCCTGAGTTTGATTCCCAGTACAAAAACAAACAAACAAACAAAAAACAAAAAACAAAAGGCCAGGAATAAATTTAATAAAAAGTACAATACTGAAAACTACAAAGCAGGGCAGAGAGAAATTAAAAGTAGAGATGTTTCATTTTTATGAACAAGAAGACTTAATATTGTTAACTTTTCCCAAACTGCTGTATAGAGTCAAGGCAATCATTATCAAAATCCCAGCAGGATTTATTTTGCAGAAATCAAAAATCTGATGCAAAAAAAATTCATATGGAAGTAACAAGGATCCAAAATAGTAAAAAACAACTTTTTGCGGGGTGGAGGAGGGAAGAGGACACAGTATCAAGTGGGGATTTTTATTTCCCAATTTTAAAACTTGCTCTACAGTTGTGGTAATTGAGATACTATGATATTTAGATAAGGACAAATATATAGATAAATAAAACAAAAATCAGAGTTAATCCTGACATTTATGGTCAATTAGTTTCCAACTAAAATGTCAAAGACAATCCAACAGTAAAAAGAAAGTCTTTTTAACAAACAGTTTTCAGAGAGGAAGACATCTACATTTGAAAAAGAACTACTTTAGCTAGGTATGGGTGACACACACCTATGATTTCAGCCAGCACTCTGGGAAGCTGAGGCAGGAGGATCGAAAATTTAGGGACTTAGGAAGGCCCTGTCTCAAAATTTTTAAAAGGGCTGATTTGTAGTTCAGTGTAAAGGCCCTGGTTTAATCCTCAGCACGGGGTCGGGGACTATTTTTGACCTTTACCTCACATTATCAATAAAAATTAACTCAAAATCAACCAAAGATATAAGGTAAGAGCTACAACAAATTTCTGCAAGAAAATCTTCATGGATTTCAGTTAGGCAAAATTTCTTAGATCTGACACCAAAGTATGATTCATGAAAGAAAAAAAATGTGTAAATTGAACTTCATCAATATTAAAACCTTTTATGTTTCAGAAGTTGTTCTTAAGAAAATGAAAAAGGTCATCAAGTAAAAGAAAATCTGTGTACATCATATAAGTGGCAAATAAAATAAAGATAAACCAAGTTTTAAATGGGCAAAAGATTTAAATAGATTTTTCACCAAAGAAGGTATACAAATGGCTAATAGACACAAATGTGTTCAGTATCATTTACTGAAGGAAATACAGACAAAATCGTAGTGAACTACCACTTCATACCCATCAGAGTGACTATGATCACAACGGCCAGCCACAGCAAGTGATGAGGACACAGACCAATCTTGGCCTCCGTCAGAATGTGAAAGAATAAGCTACTATGGAAAGAAATTTGGTAATTTCTTAAGAAGGTAAGCATGAATGTATCACACAACCCAGCAATTCTACTCCTAAATATATACTCAAGAGAAATGAAAATACTTTATCACAAAAAACTTGTATGTAGAAACTTTCATAGCAGCTTTGTTCACAACAGACCAACGTGGAAATAATCCAACTAGTGATTGGATAAACAAAGTAGGGTTATGTCCACGTAATGAAATGCTGTTCTAAGACAAAAGGGAAGTTAAGTATGATGCAAACAAAAACATGAATGAGAACTGAAAACCTAATGCTAACGCTAAATACAGTGGCACACACCTACATTCCCAGCATCTGGGTGGCTGAGGCAAGAGGATCATGAGTTCAAGATCAGCCTGGGTTACATGGTGAGTTCAAGCTCAGTTTTAGCTACATAGCAAGACCCTGTCTGCAAAACAAAGGAACAAAACAAATAGACAAACAAAAAATGTTATGCCAATTTAAAGAGGTCAGATGCAGAAGACTATAAAGTACATAGTATATGATTTATTTTTATGACATGTCCAGAAAAGGTAAACCTAAGGGCAGGTTCACGGTTGCCTGGGCCTGAGAATGGTACAGGAAGTGACTATGAGAGGTATTTGAGGCACAGAAATATTTTTAAATTGGATTGTGGTGATGGTTGCACAACTCTAGAACTTTACTAAAAATTAGTAAACTATATACCTATAATAGATAAATTTTAAGCAAATAAACTGTATCTCGATAAGTATGTGTTTTTTAAAAAATAAAAATCACAGTTTTTCTCTACCAAAAATCGTGTATCGGACCCTGACCCTAACCAACAGATTAGTATTCCAACTTTGGATTAAGCACGGAAGTCAGGGTTGTAGGATGAAATGCCTTCCATGGCAAGTGTGACGCAACATTTTGTTAACTATGATTTTATACATGAGAATAAATTTGCACACTTCATGTATTAAGTATATATTTTAGAATCTCCTTATAATTTGAAACATCTCTTTAGTAGGAACGAATATGCAGACAGAGAAGCTTAAGTAGATTTTCCATGAACAGATGGAACTTATCATATGCCATGTGCCTCTCTTGCACATGATGAAATTACAACTTCAGCATATTTTACAGAAGAAAAATAGTAACCAAATAATCTTAGCTGTAACTGACAAATCGATATCACTGTCTGTTTCACAGCCAATATCCCTTTAAGACCATCTTTTTCCTTTCAATGAGACAAACCAAGAATTCCAAGTCAATGTTGAAATGTAGAAGTTTTAGGGACAGCAAATGAATAATCAACTTAACTGACATCTATTAAGGTATATAATTTCTATATAAGCTAGATATTGTAGTAAGGGTTTGTAAGGGAATAGATTCAATACAGGGCACAAAATTTATAGGAGTATTTTATAATATTCACCCAAAAAGCCAAATGCAGAAGAGTGTAGAAGATCTGCCCATGCAATAGAGACCCAAAGAATCCAGCTGAAGGCCTGGATTCCATGGCAATGTCCTGCATGAGTTCAGCTGAAGACTAGAGCCCACAACAGCGTCTCATGCAAGTCTGTATCAAGGATCTGCACTGGGAAGGCCCAAAGTTCAGTGGTGGAATCTACAAAGTCTGTGCCAGCAGGATGAAAAATCTGTGCCACCAGGCTGAGAAATTTACACTGGAGCCAGGAAGGGAGCTTACGTTAAGGACCAGAGCTCCCCCAACTCTGCAGCCATTCTTAGTGACAGTGAAGACCCAAGCTCCTCCAAAGATGAGACCAGCTGGGTTCATATCAGGAAAGCCAGCTTGACAAGCTTCTCCTGGAGAATCAACAGCATGCCATCTTCTCCCCCAGTTCTTTTTTTATGCTGTTGACAACAACCCTTAGATGGGCCTTCCACACCTAAGACTGCACTGATTCAGTTCAGCTGGGTGTTATAAGCTGACCATTAGTTAATGTACCGCAGTGGAGGAGGAGGAAGATAGAAGTAGCCATCATTTAACCTCTTTTTTTGAACATTCACAATTAACATAATATTTATTCTCATTGTAGTTTTCTACTGCTGAGTATATTACAGATCACCACAAACTTAAGAGACCTAAAAATACCATCCCTTTATGATCTCCCAATTTGTACATCAGATGTCCAAGTGAGTTCTTAGCTAGGTTCTTGCTTCAGGCCTCACAAGGCCAATTTCAAGATGTGGGCCAGATAGAATGATGTGCCTTTTGAGAACCCGCCATGTTGGGCAGAGAGGCAGCAACCAGAAGAAAACCCGCCTGCCTCCCTGGTGAGTGTGTGCGACCAGCGCGGACTCCTGGGAGAGAATGAGGTGCCTTTTGAGAACCCACCATGTTGGGCAGAGAGGCAGCAACCAGAAAAAACCCCACCTGCCTCCCTGGTGAGTATGCATGACTGCACAGACTCCAGGAAAGAAAGAGATGTGTGTCCCATAGGCCTACAGGTGCACGGGCTACGAATCAAGGACTCCCCCCCAACCCCCAACCCATAAGCAACCTGCTGGCTCAGAGGACTGGCTAAGTTCATAGCAACTAAGGTACATAAAGCAACTAAATGCTTATATTGTTGGCTATTTTGCAGGCCTGGTGACCGCAGTCTGAGCATTTCTTGGGAAGATGACATTGTGCAGTATGGCAAATATGTGGGATTGTCCTCTGTCTTGTCTTCGAGCGCCAATATCATTCTCATTGTTTTGCTTAATTTTGATTAATTTTTGTTTCTTTTTTTTCTTCATTTCATATCCTGTTTTTATTGGTTTTATTGTGTTTTGTTTTGGGTTTGTTTTTGCTATACCTGATGGAATGGTCAACTATTCTGAAAATAACAAGATACACTACAGTAGCTACTGTTTTCATAGTATCTCTCTTTGAAGTTCTATGCCAGTTCTACTGCTTTGTTTTGATTGTTCTGTTACCTTTTGTTGGATTTTACTATCTTTAAAATAAAATTAAAAAAAAATAAAAGATGTGGGCCAATTTCAAGATGTGGGCCAATCTGGATTTTTATCTAGAGTAGTGGCGGTGAACCTATGGAACATGTGCCACAGTGGAGTGATTGTTATCACAGAAACCTCTAAAAGGTTTGCCATCACTGATCTAGAGGCTCTGGGGAGGAATCTTCCTGCAAAGTCATTCAAACTGTTGACAGAATTCTGTCCCCTATGGTTGCAGGGCTGAGGTCTCAGTTCCCTTGTTGTATATTGGCCAGGGATCACTCAGTTTCTACTGATTACCTACATTCCCTTTCCTGTGTGGTCCCCTCCATCTACAAAGTCAGCAGCAATGTCTGGAATCTGTCTGCTGCTTCCAATCTCTCTGGCTTCCTCTTCTGCTGCCCACTCAAAGACACCTGCCACTTCCTAAGGGCTCACGTGAGCAGAAACAACACTCTTACTTACAGGTACATGTTCTCTGTCAGCAGTTATTCACAGGGTAACACCAGGAGGCCAAGGCCATGAGGTCATTTTAAACTCATGTCCCCCACACCTGCCTTTCCTACAGTAAAACTTTATTTGAAGTCAACTCAGTAGTAAAACTGGTAAGTGCAGAGGAAATAGTATAATGTAAGAAACTCGCTATTTTGTAACTCCCTAATAAAGTCATTGCTTTAGGCAAAGATCCTCAAGAGAGATACAAAGAGCAGATAACACTGAATGAGGAAGTTAAGCCCAAGTTAGAGAACTTGACAAGAGAAACCCCAGGTGTCCCGTGCCGCAGTGGTGAAGTATCCAGCACCACTGTGACTCCGCCTCATCAAAAACACCCCAGTGGCAGCTAACTGAGCTGTTGGACCAACTGTGAGTCTATGGGAAATACTGGAAACAGAAGTATAATTCTAATGATACCATAAGAAAAGACAAAAATCCAGAAGGTGGAACCTGCTATGACACAATAACTCAGCATGTGTTTGTGTGTTGGGGCTGTTTTGCACTCAAAGAGACATAACTACCAATTATAATATGAGAATGGTATTTGGATTCTGATTACAAACCAAGAGTAAAAGAATATTTTATTTTATTTTATTTAAGAGAAAAAAGACACAGAAAAGAAAAACAAAAAGCAAAAGAAACAAACAAACAACAACAACAAATCCAACACAACAACAATATAGGTTTATAAAACAAGATGATAGGAATTTGACAATGGTTGTAATATTGCATATTACCTTCAAAACGGTTGTCTAGATTAACAGATACACACATGTAAAACTGATCTAATTATATGAGTATTAACTGTTCCTTTTGAGATCATCTAAAAACTTTGAACATAAACTCAGTCCTAGAGTATACTGAAATCATCATGAATATCATTAGGTGGGCAAAAGGATAGAGCAGTGCTGGCAAATCACTGAGTATCAAACTGCAACCCCAAACCCCACTTAATCTATTGCAAAAGGTCAATGCTGCAATTAAACCTGAATACTGAGGTTTTAGTTTTTAAAAAAACAACTTTATAGGAACATCTTTTGTCTTAAAAGAAAAACACAGTAACACTGGTGCCATAGGTTCACCAGCACTAGTACAGAGGTTACATAAGAAAGTGCCTGTATGTTTTAGCGATAGGGCTGAAATGCTATGAGTGGTTAGCTGATAGTTTAAAAATATTTCAGCAACAAAAAAGAATAAAAAAACAGGCAACAAAATGTTGAATCTAGGTGATATAAATGTATGTACAGCTATGGGTATGTGTAGATGGGCTCGTATTTTGGTTTACATTTGTGCATAATGGAAAAGTTTTTAAATAAGCGATTTCACTGGACAGCGCATTCACTGCGCATGTACCATGAACTACTGCTTCACACACATTACCTGCTGAGTCTTCACCATGGTCTACAGAGTGGCACCACCATTATTCCTACTTTTATAGAAAAGGAAACGAACCAACAGCTCCCTTGGGGAGGAGCCATCAGGTCTGCAGCTTACTGGCTTTTTCAGCAAAGTCTCAGAGGCCAAGTAACTGAAAGACTTCCTTCCTCCCTTTTTAAAAATTTTTATTTTATTTTAATTTATTCATTCAATCATTTTGAGACAAGGTCTTACTAAGTAGTTAAATTACTTAGGGGCCTCAAACCTGCCATTCTTGCACTTCAGCCTTGCAGAGCCCTGGGATTATAGGTATGCACCACATCTCTGTCGTAACACATTTATACAAATCAGCCACGGCATGCATGGAGGGCAGTCCTCAGATATCTCCATGATCCTGTGCATGGGAGATCCTGCTGGGTTACAGGAGAGAAAAGGAACTGAGAGGAAAGCGAGGAGAGGGGAAAGAGAACCACAGAAGAGTAACAGGAAAGAAGGAAGGGGCAAGGCTGAATGGGAAAGTAGAAAGTCAGTCCTAGAAGAATCAGACAGAAGAACCTAGAAAAGACAGAGAGGAGGTTGGAGGACAAGGAGAACAGAAAGAAAACCTTCAAAGTCAGACAAATGCACCTACCACAGCCTGCCTTCCACTCTTCCCTCATCCCTAATCCCAGACAGAAAGGGAGGAACAGAAAGAGAGACTGAGCAGCTAGGCAGAAAACTTGGTTCATAGCTCTTGCAGACAGAAAGCTAGCTGTGTCTAGTCTGTTTGCCCCAGTCACCACTCTCCTCTCCTGTGACCATGACCTTCTGAGTATAAACTCAGCTTCTTGTAGCCAACTCTGTAGTCACAAACTGGAGAGAAGCGGAGAAAGAATTACGTTTTTAAAACATTTTTTAATGATTTAACTACTTATTTGAGATAAAATGTACAACCTATCAATGATGTTGAGGATGCTCTTTTTTTTTTTTTTTTTTTTTTTTTTTTGGTACTGGGGATCAAACTCACGACTTCGCGCTTGCCGGACAGGTGCTTGTGTCACTGAGCTAAATCCCCAGTCCAACGGTGCTCTTGAGGACAAATCTATAGCTGAGCAAATATGGAGTCCATACTGATACCATTAGGTGGTCAGATCAAAAGTTCTGGGGACAGGGTCTGGTCGAAGTTTTAACCCAAATGATAAAAAAGACATTTGGGGGTTTGGATGTGTGTTGGAGGTATGGCAGACAGGAAAAGGGTTATAGGAGGGACAGGGGAACAGAAACATAGAGAAAGAGAGAATCCTCAGTGCAGTGCAGAAAGCTAGAACGAGTGCAGGGGAAGCAGGTTTATCACCGTCTGCCAGCTATGTCTTCACAGGGAATCTCCGTTCAGTAATGGCAAAAGCTCCTTCCTTTCCTAGCAGTACTTATCCAAAACAGCCCAGAAGCAGAAATAATTCAAGTATCCATTGACTGGCAATGGGTAAGCAAAATATAGTATATTCATAATGGAATATTACTCTACTGTAGAAAGGAATACAGTTTCAACCCATGCTAGCACACAGATAGACCTTGAGAGCATCACATGAGAGATGCCCAATGTGAAAGCTTCTTTTTGTATGAATCCATCTCTATGTGTCTCCAATACAGGCAAAACTACGTAGGGACAGAAAGCTTATGAGTGGTCACCAAACGCAAGGGGCAGGGTCAATCAGGGACACATAATGGGTATAGAGCTTCTGCTGAGAGTCATGAAAATATTCTAAAATTAGACTGTACAGAGTTGCACAATTGTGTGAGTATACTGAAATCTACAGAACCATGTACTTTCAGTGGATAGATTTTATTTTATGTGAAACACATCTCAATAATGCTATAAAGATAAATTGGAAATTTCCAATTAACAAATACTAGTTTTCCTTTCTCTATCAAAGGTAAATGATTTTGTAGTTTTCAGTCCAATAGATGCAAAGGAGAAATGAGTTAGCTAAGCACCATGAAAATAATAAGCACCAGCAACAACTAGTGAGAGGAATTTATTTTATTCCAATGGCATCCTGAGGACCCAGATGCAGTATTCTATGTGGCTGGGGCCACTAGCTTTCCCAGAACACAAACAGGTTATAGCTCACCTGCTTCTCTGCCTCATTTCAACTTCCTTTTAGCACCGTACTTCTTGGCTTACCATAGAAGCTACATCTCAGTTGGATGTGGTGGCACATACTGTAAGCCCAGCACTCTGGAAGGCTGAGGCAGAAAGACTGCCAAATTGAAGTCCGGTCTGGGCAATTCAGACACACACTCACACCCACCCACACACACACAATCAGTTCCATGTGTGCTCAAACATGTACAATACGAATTCTGCTCATCAATTAAGGAAGCTTCTTTTTAAAACAAAAGCAAGATAGTTTCAAAGTAAAAAATTAAAAAGGGTTAGGGGTAGAGCTCAGTGCAAAGGCCCTGCTTCAACCTCCAATATCACCAAAAACAAAAAGAAGAAGGAAGAGAAGGGGGAGAGGAAACAGCAGCTACATCTATTGAAGACTACCTTCACAATCACTTAGGACTAATTCCTGCAAACTAGACTTCTTCTTTAAAAAAAAAAAAAGTGATTTACAAAAATCCAAAGACTTTCCACACTAGTTTCTAGTGGATATGAATTTTTAAAAAATTCATCATAATCCCTTATTTAAAATTCTAAGTATCAGAGCAAGTTACGTCCCTTTCCTGGATCTTTTTTCCTCATCCCTAAATGAAAATGCAACCTAGAAGGATCTCAAAGAATACTGTCTCAAAAAGATCTACATATTAGTCATGGAAACAGAAAGGCAGCTGTCCCTCACTATCCCAGAGGAAGTGGTTTCAGGATACCCTGTGAGTACCAAAATTCACAGATGCTCAACCTCTTATCTAAAATGGTGTAGTACTTGAACAGAACATATGCATATCTTCTTGTATACTTTAAGTCATCTCTGAATGACTTACTGTGCCTAATAAAACATAAATGCCATGAGAATAGTTGTTAGACTGTATAGTTTAGGGAATAATGACAAGCACATCTGTATAGTGCATACCCAATTCTTTTAATACACACACGCACACACACTTTCTTAAATTCATGGTTGATATCCAGGGATATGGAATCCACGCATATGTATACATACCAGGGAACTTTAATTTCTTAGGGTTTGAGTGATTTCCTCCAGACCTACAGCTTCCCAACAAACTGCCTAAGTGATTGTAGAAGCTAAGCAAGGTGTAAAAAAAGGAATATCCAATTTCCCAATGCTGAATTTATGCAAAAATCCTGTAATTATCAGTTTATCTCGCTGTTCCAGACAAACAAAATAGTTCAGGAAATTTCTGCACAGTAGGACCTATCTTTAGGAATGAAAAAGAAAAAACGAGGGATACAAACTATAGGTCTTAACTAACTCTGATAAAAGTCACTTATAAACAAACTGACAGGTTTTAGAAGTCAGATGAAAACATAACACCTCATTTCTTCATAGGCCTTAAAACTCCACACTAAAGCAATTTCTAGGCCACCCTGATATCTCCAAGCACTACCTGCAAGAAAACTACGAAGTCCCCTACACCAAGACACATCTGCAGGGGCCAAAACCCACACTGGCCTCTGAGAGATGGTCCCCCACCTATGAGTGCACAAAGGAGTGTCCCTGTGACTTGCAGAGCTGGGACTGAAGAGAGCTACAGGAACAGGATTTGAGCACATGGTCTTGATTACAAGGAACAGCAGGCAAAGCCACCTGCCATGAAAACTGGTGGAATCAAAGGTTCCATCCCCTGCACTTTGAAGAAGCCAACCTTCAAAGAAGCATGGTGCTCACAGAGACCCATGCCAACCCTGTGACCACGAGGGCAGAGCAGCAGGAGAGAAGCTGGGGCCCTTGGGTGAGGACGTGGGTCCTAAGGTGGATGGCTGGTAATGGATCTAAACACAGTATCTTGTCTGATTGGATCATCTGGCCTCCAGTACCACCATCCTTTTGGTAGCTGCTGGGCAGGAACCTTACTGTTAGCATGGTTGTTGAGAATAAAAGCAGCCCTATACAGCACTGCTGACAGTCCTTCAAGTGTCGATTGTTTTGGTTTCAGATAAGGCCTTCCAGAGAAAACCACAAGGAACTACAACACTGCCCAGTGACTCTTCTAGTGAGTAAAACTTTGCTTAATATAATCTCACTATCCAGGCATGGATCCACGCACCCATGATGTCAACAGTCTGGGAGGCTGAAGCATAAGGCTCCAAGTTCAAGCGTAGCAACTGAGCAACTTAGCAGGACTTTGTCTCAAAAATAAAAATTAAAAAAGGGCTAGGAATATAGCTCACTGCAAAAGTGCTGGGTTCAATTCCCAATACAACAAAAAAGAGAAAAATATCATCATAATGCTAAATCCTGGGGCACATTCCTGTCTCCCCTCATTGAACATGTGAGGAATGAAGAAACATGATAGCCAAATGAGCATACTCAGAAAGGTGCCCTTCCAGTGTAAATGCATGTACATTTCCTCAGTAGCACTCCTCTGGGAATTATCCTCAGTGATCTCCTTACTTGCTGCAAGAAATAAACCTTTCTCCACTCTTACCCGCTGGTGGTGCTTATTTAGCTTTGGATTCCCAAAGGGGAGACCCTCGTTATGTTTGATCAAGGCAACCCTTCCCCACATCCCACCCTTAAAATTCAGAGTCTATCTAGTCTGATTCCCAATAGCTTATTATCCATATGTTAGTAAGAACTATAAGTAATCATAAAGCATCCTGATAATTAGATGAAATGACCTTCTTTCCCACCTTTAACTAAAATGGATATCAAGCAGGATTAGGGGCTATATTTTAAGCTACTACGGCATCACCTGATTTCACTATGGCAATTAAGAGTATGCCAGATGACCAAGCAGGACTCACCGATTTTCTGATTGAAAATCTTGTCAAAGGTTATTTCATTTCTCTCCTCAAGGTATTTCTGCATCACGCTCCGGATACTGAAAAACAGGAGTGGCACACTGTTACCAACATAGCCGGCAGCATGAGTAACCACCCCCAGGAGAAAGAACAGGTAGGTGTCTGCCCTTGAGAATACTAACTTCACGACAGAGACCGATGATCACCTGGACTGCACAAAACAGCTGAGGAGACTAACAGTTGGCAACTTCACGACTCCAGCCACCACCCTCAACTGCAACACAAGGCCAACCTTATATGTAGAGACTTGATTACAGAACAGAACGTAAGGACCTTGAAACTCTTCCTCAATACCACCGCTCTGTAAAATGCCCACAAATACCTGAGTGTATACACACACACACACACCAGCCCCATACATGCTCAAACATGTACCATACAAATTATGCTCCTCAATTAAGAAACATCTCTCTAGACAAAAGCGAAAGTTCTTTAGATATATAACCAATATTTGATAAAGTCACATTGCTGTATACCAACAATAAACCACAAGAAATCTAATTAGAAAGATTCCACTTGAGATAAAAATTTCAAAACATCAATTTTCTTGAAATTAAAATCTTTCAGAGTATGTGCAAATTTATGGAAAGTGACAAATCGTATTGAGAGACATTAAAGGAGATTAAATAAACACAAAGAGACAGCACAGTTATGAACAAAAAATACTATAAAAATTCAACATCTAATCTAAATCTAACTATAAAATCAATGTAACTTCCATCAATCTTCCAGTAGCATTTTTCACATAATGTAGAAACAGATAAGCTTTTTCTGCAATTTGTACCTAACATAGGCTCAAGAATAGCCAAAACACTCCTGAAGGAAAGAGAATAAAGATACTGGAACTTACTCTGAAGATAAAATAATTAAGACAGGATAAACAAATCAACCAATGACATAGAAGGGACAGCAAATAAACTGAGCCATACATACACTGAACTTCAATATATATGAGAAGTGACAAGACAAAAAAATGGAGAAAGGATGGATTTTTTAATAAAGGAGCCTCAGAAGTGTCTACTCAAATGGAATAAATACAAAACTGAATCCCTATTATCTTATAGTGGTGGGAGAGAACAATTTAGCATTGCTTTTTAAAAACAAATGAAGGCATAATTTATGTGTAACTAAATGTATGTTTTAGTGTACTATTAGATAAGTTTTTGACAGCTGTATACATCCTGGTAACTATTATTTTATATAAAAACCTCTGTCACCCAAAAATGTGTCCTTTTGTAGTCTATCTCCCTATATTCCAGAATCTAAGCCACCATTCACCTGCCTTCTATCAACACAGATTACATGCTCCAGTTCCAGACTTTCATGTAAATACAAATATACAGTATATTGTATATTGAATATTTGTAACAGCTTTATGCCTTTTAAAATTATTATTATCTTAATGGGAATAAAACAGAACAGTAAAGTGAAATAAAACAAAACAGTGATAGGACAGTAGGAAATCCACAATCGTTACTATATTGCATATTGTGATCCTCTAAATAGTTGCCCAGACTACTGGCCCATGGCCTGCAAAGTCAATCAAACAACATAAACGTCAGGTTACTTCCCTACTTCAGTTATCATCTCAGCCTGTGTTGTGCCTGGTTGCTTACAGGTGGTAGGGGTGGGTGGGAGGCAGAGGTGACTTTTTTTGCTGGTTCTCCCCAGCCAGCAGGCCCTCCACCAGTACACACGGAGGCTGCATGGCTCTCTTACTTCTCCCTGGCCAGTAGGGCCTCCCACTGGCATGCAGGGAGGCTACACAGCTTCCTTGCTGCTTATTCCTGGCTGGTAGGACCTCCGCTGGCATATGGGGGATGGGGGCTGTACTGTTTCCTTGCTGTTTTTCCCCATCTGGCAGGGCTGTTGTCCCTGGTTTTATTTTTGCTGAATTTGTGAATTATCTCTCTCCATGACCTTCAAGTCTTAATCCAGATCCTTCCTGTGTCCACGGGACCCACCATTCTCCTCCTTCTCTTCCTCATGTTGCTGTATTCCAGTATCTGTACAACAAAACTTGGAGAGGTTCTTTCTCTGCTTCTCATCACTCTGCCATTTTCCCAGAACCAGTATATTGTCTTTTGTGCCTGGCTTCTTTTCCTTGACATAAGTGAGCTTCAGTCACATGACATGTATATACAGGTATTCACTCCCTTCTGTTGCCAACAAACATGCCCTTATATGAATATTCCATACTTTAGTTGGTTATCTTCAATTGGTGGGTATTTGGTACTTTCCAGTTCAGGGCTATTATGAATAAAAGACCTTTAAATATACTCATATAAGTCATTTAATGGGAATATGATTTCACTTCTCATAGAGTAAATTCCAAGAAGTGAAACTGCTGGTCATATGGTCAACTATGCTTAGCATCGTGAAAAACTGTTAGACTCTATTCCAAACTGGGTCTACGATTTTACATTCCGATCAACAATGTGTGATAGTTCTACTTGCTCCATGTCCTTGTCAACACTGGCATTATCTTTTAAATTTGAACCACTCTGTTGGGTATGCAGAAGTATCTTATTTTAACTTCTATTTCCCTAATGTGTAACAACATTGAGCATGTTTGTTTGGGTGCATTTTCTTTTGAGAAGTGAGTAGTCACATATTTTGCCTTTCAATTGGGTTGTTTGTCTGGTTACTCAATTGTATACTGTATTTCCTCAAAGTTAAAACCTACCTCTTCATTTTCCTTATAGAGTCCTTCAAAGAGTGAAAGTATTTAGCTGATGAGTTCCAATTTATCGATTATTTCTTTGATGAACAGTCTATGCTAAAACCTGAGATCATGAAGAATTTAATATATATTTTCCTTTAGAAGCTTTAAAAGTTTTATCTTCTATGCACAGGTCTAACATCCACTTCAAGTTAGTTTTGGTGTACAATAAGGTAGTGTAATGGTTGATACATTGTATCAACTTGAGAAGTTTAGACGTTTAACTAAGTAACTCAGCACTGAGCCAGGGTCCTTACTTTGTAAACATCCTTATCCTTAAAGAGGAGGGCAAGGAGATTATGTAAGTGCTACATCTGCCTGGGAGGAGGGGTGGGGTAGCCTGCTTACAATATAAGGGAGGAGAAGAGATTTGTTCTCTCCCTTTTGCCGTTGCTGCTTTTGCTATCTTCTGCCACCTTGAAGTATTACTCTGTGCCATGCCACTCTGCCTTGCAGCCAGCTGATTAAACCTCCACAAACTGTGATCTTAAAACCTTTTCTTAATTTTGGGTGTCGGGTATTTTGTCCTAGCAATGAGAGAAAAGTAACTAAGATAGGAATCAAAGTTCTTGTTTCCATTTTACACACTGAGTGTCAAGACAATGTCTCATAGATTTTCTATACTTTTACTGACTTTCTATTTTTTCCATAAATTGGTGAGAGCAAAGTGCTGAAACCTTGAACTTTAACTGGGAATCTACTCCTTTCAATTCTGTTTATCTACCTGACAACTCTGTTAAGTGTAAAAACATCGGAGACTGCTGTGCCTCCTTGATCGTTACAAAGTGTCCATTCTCAAAACCTGTTTATAACCTTGGTCCAGTCCATTTCATCAGATATTAAACAAATCACTCCAGCCTCTTTAAAATAAATTTTATGAGACTGTCATTGTCTTTTTTACTTTTAAGTATGTCTTTCTATTTACATTGTTTCTAGCTCACAACATATAGTTGGATCCTGCTTTCTTATCTGTACTTTTGCCTTGTCTAGAAATTTCATATAAATGAACTCATATAGAATGTGTTGAGCTTCTATCACATGGCATAGTCTTTGAAAGGTGCATTCATTCTTCTGTATTAGTGATTAGTAGACTTCCGTGATATAAATATACCATACTACCCATTCACCATTCAATGAACATTTGGGTTATCTCCTAGAGAGAGCTGCTATTTATACCCAGCTTTAAATCTCTGTGTAGACATTTTTCTATTATGTTGGTTACATGTAAGTAGCTAGATCGTATGATAAATACATGTTTTAATTTCTTTAAGAAACTAATGAATCACCTAACAATGTGGTTATGTCATTTCACATTTCCATCAGGTATATAAGAGAATTCTTGTTTCTCCACATCCTTAATAATACATTCTTTCCTATTTTGCTATTCAGTCATTGTAGTTGGCGTGAAGTACCATCTCATAATGCTTTTAATTTCCATTTCCTTAAGGAGTAATGATGCTAAGCTTTTTTATTTTTTCTATGTGCTCATTTGCCATCCATGTGTCTTCTTTGGAGAGATATTTACTCAAATATTTTGCCCATTTTATGGAGGACTGATGTCTTATTATTGAGTCGTGAGTTCTTTATAGATTCTGGATACATATTATTCATCACGTAACTGATTTTCAAAAATTTTCTGAATCTATAGTTTGATTTGCACATGCTTAGTGCAAAAAAGGCAAAATTTTTTGAATCTTAATTAAACTCAATTTATTAATATTTTTCTTTCATGAATTGTGGTTTTGGTGTCACATCTAAGAAATCTGCCTAATCAGGCATCACTAAGATTTTATCTTAAATTTTTTTCTAGAAGTGGTATAGGTTTTGCACTTAATATAGCTCTATAAAGTAGTTTAACTTGTTTTGGGATATGATAGAAAGTAAATATCTAAGTTTCACTTTGTTTATGTTTATGGATATTCAGTTGTTCCAGCATCATTTGTTGAAATTCCTATCCTTTTCATCACTGAATTGCCTTGGCATGTTTTCAACATTCAACTGATTGTAAATATGGTGATTTATTTCTAGACTCTATATTGGTCTGTTGATCTTAATGCCTACTATTCCTTATGCTGTGGCATAATGTTGGTGGCACTGTGTTGATGACTATAGCTCTACAGTAAGTTTTGAAATCAGGTAGACAAGAACAAAAAGCCAAGGGATAAAATAGGAAAGAACTCATAAATAGGAAGAAATAGTCTCAATATCCTTGTTTCCATGTTGGGTGATGGTTTCAGAAGTATTTATTACATTATGGAAAATGAATGAATGATTCAGTGACTGTAGGAGAGAGTCTTACATACATTAATGATGAGTGCCATGAGTCGAATATCATGCATAATCAAATTTGGTATAAATTTGAACCATGGTAATTACTAAGCAAATCATGAGTTCAATAAAGATCATGGGTTTATTTTTCAAACATATTATAAAACATCTTTTAAAAAGTTGCTCTGTGCCAGAAACAGCTGTGTCACTAATGGTAACAATGCATCAGCTTAACCAGTGACTGCTCCTACTTAGTTATACCTAGCTTTAATAAATCACTCAGCATCTCTTGGGAGGATGACAGTATGCAGTGTAGCAAATATGGGGGATCTCCTTCTATCTTGTCTTTGAGGCCCAATATTGTTCTCACTGTTTTGCTATAATCAATATTCTGTTTTGATTGTTTTTATTGTTTTGTTTTTGGTTTGATTTTGCTATACCTGATGGAATGGACAACTAGTGTGAAGACAACAAGATATACTATAGGAGCTATTGTTTTCCTAGTATCCTGCTTTGAAGTTCTGTATCAGTTCTACTGCTTTGTTTTGATTGACTTTGTTCTGTTTTGTTTTGTTGGATTTTACCATTTTTAAAATAAAATTTAAAAAATAAATAAATACCTCAGAATATCCTTCTATCTCTGTTATTTTAATTAAGGATTAAAATTTTTCTCTGAAATTGCTAACTATTGGTAAGATTTTCAAATAGATGCTTGAAATTCAAGGAATATAAAAGTAAAAACTAGGTTTTAAAATGTTCCTCATCATTCAATTTTCATATGGTCACATATTTTTTTGACTGAGACAGGCTAAGTTCAACTAAGTTGAATCTATTTGCAGATGATCTTACTTCCTTGTGAAGACTGACAATCTTCGTCTTCAATGAATTAAAAGCTTCCCTTATTGTCTAACATTTCACATATTATTATTGGCTTTTCACCTATCCTGACCTATCATTTTTCTCCTAAACATCCAGAAACATTCTAGAATCCCAGTAAACAAATTTAGCAATTTACTATCTACTCCATTCTGTTTTTTTTTTTTCTTATTTACCTCTTAGATACAATTCTGGTAAGTTATGATTTTTACTATTCCCCTTCTATACAGGACGGTTAGACTTTTAAATATGTATTTTTACTTGAGTCTTCCCTGGAATAGAATTTTTTATTTAAAAAGTCTAATTTCCTCTCTAACAATCAAAGATCTATTCTTGGCTTACATCTTTATTTTTCCTATGATTCTTGACTATTATGTCCTACTTAGAATTTTTTCACTGTATTATTCAAATCTTATTTGCATTTTTAATATTTTGTATTTTAATTGATATGGCTGGTATTCCAATGCTACACACAAAAAGTAATTTTAGATATATCAGATTTAAATATAAAGCCTAGAAGTACAAACTTTTTGAAGGAAACATATCAAAGAATCTTTGTGATTGGTTTAAAAAATTATTTTATGCATGGCAGTAAAAGTATGAACAATGAAAGAAAAATGGGTGTTAGATTTCATCAAAACTTTAAAGTTCTGGCCCTAAAAAGCACTTAAGAGAATGAAAAACTGC
>RJWM01025186.1:0-29678 GCA_004363535.1 Dasyprocta punctata | reverse complement strand
AGGACCCCCGCCCGACCCGCGTGGTGCAGGCACGGATCAGGAAGCAATATGGACTGCCCTCTGGGGTCCTGATATCAGGACCTTGGAGGAGAACCAGTAGGACCCCTCGCAGGACCCCCGCCCGGCCCGCGCAGCACCGGCGCGCGGGCTTGGAATCGGGGACAAACACTAACCACCACCACCACCACCACCACCACCACACCACCCCCCACCCCCCACCCCCGTAAGCAACCTGCTGTTTCGGAGGTCTGGCTGGATTAATAGCAACCAAGGAACATCAACCAACTTTTGTTTTGTAGATTTGGCCAGGCCTCTGGGCAGCAACCCAGGCATCTCTTTATAGCAGGCAATGTAGCATATATGGGGGATTCTCTTCTGTCTTGTCTTTTATTATTAATAAAATATTTTAAAAAAAAGAATCTTTAGTAATATGTAGATAGTGCATGGCTTTTTAAAAAAAATCTGAATTTATTTTCAGAAAATGTCTGTATGCCTTTTTTGTCCCTAACGTAGGATTTTATTTTATTTTATTTTATTTTATTTTGGTACCCGGAATCAAACTCATGATCTTGCACTTGCCAGGCAGGCACTGTGCCACTAAGCTATGTCCCTGGCCCAGAATTTTAAAGTCTGTCCGAAGAAGAGTGCAAAAGCCTCCCTTCTTGAGCAGTGTTTGCTATCGGTCTAAAAGTATCATCTCCTTTCCGAGTGGCTCAGGTTTCCAGTTGGAAACGAGGTGGAATACTGGGTCTGGCCCCATTCTGATGTGTGACTGCTGAGAGCTTTAGGTCCCACCGCAGGGGACAGGGCCCTGTCTGCCCTGGGCCTGGGCCCCCAGCAAGGAACCTCCAGTACTCCTGCCTTGACACCAGCAGGAGTGCACAGCACACACCGGGGGCCCACGAGTAAACCTTCACCCACTCCTGGGAATAAAAGCTACACGGCTCTCCTTCCCCTGCTCCCCAAACGATTTTGAACCTGCCTAGAAGTTGACCTTGTTTTCCCCAGAAAGCTTCACTATGTGACCAACAAACCCTATGTAATCATAGCACCTTTCAGTATTCAAGCGTCATTGTTGTTGACATCCAAAGCAAATTTTGGTGGCATTTCTCAGGATTACCCAGGGTGGCAAAGAGAAAAGACTTGAATGGGATGAGTCGCTTACCTAAGAGGCCCAAGAGAGCCTGTTTGCCTGTTCCAGTGTGTCAGGACATGGCGACAAGGGACCATCTATGAAGACCAGGCCCTTGTCACACATCTAGTCTGCTAGTGCCTCAGTCTTGGACTTCTCAGACTCCAGAACTGTAAGAAACAAATGCTTGTGGTTTGTAAGCTACTTTCAGTTTATAGTGTTTGCTATGACAGCCTGTTATGGTTCAAATATAACGTGTGCCTCAAAGATTTATATATTGGGGGGCAATAAAGTAGCTCAATAGCTGAATGGACTACTGAAGGATGGAGCCTAGTTGGAGGAATTAGGTCACTGGGGCGTGTGCCTCCATAGGGCCCTCGCTCTGTCTCTCTCTCTGTCTCTCTCTCACTCTCTGTCCTTCCTGACTGCAATGAGGTGAGCAACTTTTCTTTCTCATGCCTTTCCACCATGATGTTTCTTTCTTGGACCCAACTGACCATGGACTGAGCCACTGAAACTGTGAACCAAAATCAATCTTTTCTCCTTTAAGTTGTGTATGTTCTATATTTTGTCTCAGCAATATAAAGGTAAGTAAAGCACAGCCCAAACAGACAAAAACACCAGGTGACGCCACTCATAATGACTGTACAACTTCACAAGTCATCATGAAGGGACTGTGCCTAGAGATAAAACATAATAGGGAATTGGTTGTGTCCTTTGGAAAGAAGAAACCCATCTGCTTTAAACATCCATTTGGGTTCTGGCATAGTTTACTTAGCTAAAACCACAGTAAGATTGTGAGTCCATTTCTATCTGTTAAAAAACAAACTCTAATAAGTCATTAGAGGCTTGCAGACAGCTTATTAATAATGTCACTGAGCTTCAAGGTAGCTAGTTCTAAACACAAACATTTCTAGGGTCTGTCATTTGAAGGAAACGGACAAAGAAAGGATTGGGTTAGGCATTCACCCTCAGGACATCTAGCACAAAAAGAAGCAGAATTGCATTTTAAATCATCAAAGTGTGTACATTATTTAGCAAGTCCTTTTGTAACTGAGCTACAGGTGTGATAAGAGAAGTTAACTTCCTACGCCAGAGCACTACTGTTTTGTGTTTGTGTGCATCATGTGTTTAATTCTTAAAAGCCCAGTTGGAAGGCCTCATTTTAGAGATGTCTGTTGAGAGAAAACCAGGGCAAAACACAGTACTGCTATTCCAGTCCCTGGCAGGGAGGGTGTTCTGCCAGGTAAAGCAAAGTATTTTCTCGTTAATATTCCTAAGCTCTGTAATGCTTCCATTTTCAGCCGAGTTAAAAGTACAAAACATCATCATAGCACAACCAAGTGTTTCTATCAGAGTAAGAGTAATAAGTGGCTAGCATGGCTCCACTGGGATTATCATGTTACATTCAAGGAAAGTCACCAACACAGCCCAGGCGACATTCGAGTTTGCTGTGGAGGGCAATAATATGGTTGTCTTGTGCTGAGGTCAGACTAATCTGAGTAAGAAAGAAAAATGCTCTAAAAAAAAATAAAATAAAACAGAATGAAAGGCAAGACAATATTCCCGTTGTTGGCCTGCGCCTCCCATTGGGGCTGATCCAATATGCACACCCCTCTGCTTCCTGCTGGCATATCCTGGGGGTGGCCATCAATTCACTCTTTGTAGATATTAAGAAATGGTGGAGCACTAAAAGGGAAACACTGAATGGATCTAATGTAGTTGGAGACAAAGGAGTTAAGTGATGTGGAGGAAGAGGGCAAGGGGAAAGTTGCTAGGGATCTGGGGTGACCCAGGTCCCCTTGGTAGGAATAAGGGGATCTGAGGTCAGATCAGAGTCTACCCAGTGGCTCAGCAGCTCGGAGGTCACTCAGGCCTCCACAACTCTCGACGCTGTGTGTCACCAGCCAGGTGCAAGCAGCTGATGGCACTCGAAACTAAATTTAAAAGGGACTTCTACAAAATACTTAAGATACAATGCTCCTTAAATATTCCCTTATATATTAGCTTACATGTGTGAGCATGCATGCGAGTGTGTATGGTTTATTTGTCCTGCATACAGTGGTGGGAATATAGTCTTCCTTTTATGAAACACTGGTTTTGTTTTTTGTTTGTTTTATGGCACTGGGGATTGAACTCACAACCTTGCTCCTGCCAGATGGGTGCTTGAGCCACTGAGCCAAACTCCTGGCCCTGACTTTTTGAGGCAGGGTCGCACTATGTAGCTCAGGCCGGCCTTGTGCTCACATTGTAGCCCAAGCCAGCCTCCAACTCACAACGCTCCTCCTATCTCAGCCTCCCGAGTGCTGGGATTAAAGACGTGTGCCACCACGCCCAGCTCAAACTCTGTATTTCATGTCTAAGGCATATCTCTATCTTGGACCGAAGGTACAAAACTGTTTTAACAGGGATTTAACTTTGAGAGATGTTCAACTGTTGAAGGTTTTACTCCACACTGGAGAAAAAACAGAGAGGAATTTGGGGAGCTTCTGTGTTTTGTTTTGTTGGGTTCGTGTTTGTTTTTGGTGTTTTGTTTTTGCTTTTTAGTTTAAATGAATGATCACTTTATTTTGCTATGGCAATAAAACTCAACTGTAAATGATCCTACAAGTGTAAGTAGGTCACTGAAAACTAAAATGATATCAGTTGTAGTCTAGGATTACAGTTTAGCAAGATTATCTTTGTAATTGCTATATAAAAAAACTGTTTTACTAAAGGATTGGGGGAAACTCAGAGTGTTTTTTAAAGCTATGTTGCAAGCAGAATATTCTTTTTTTCATGACAAGTAGTGCTTATAAAAACACCAGTTAACCTTGCTGCCTTAGTAAAATTGTACACAAGATAGGATTTTCACTTTAAAATCTATAAACCCTGCAGTGCCACAGACCTGCTGTTAATATGGATTTTTAATTCAGTACTGGTCAGCGTTTCCTAGAAATGTTATGCTATTGAGCAAGAAAATAGTAAATGACAGGAAGTTTCTCTTTATAGAGTTTCAGCTAAAAAAGGGTAGAATTAGAATAAGGTCACTTTACAACCCCTGTGAATGAATAGACCCTTCCAATGAGCTTCTTAGAGAGGCAACTAGATCATATATGTCTCTTCCTCATGTGCTACCATCTCTGAAATAGTCTTTCTCTTACCCAACATGAATCTGAATAAGCTTTTAGATATAACCAAAAGTTTATAGGGATACATTATATGCAAGTATGGAGATGCAATCAGCAAATTTTACAAGAAAAACAAATCCATTTCCTTGGTAAATAAGTTACAAGAGAGTTAACGAAAATAAGATCATGTTGAAATCTACAAAGATTAAGGGACAGTTTAGAAACCTCACAATGTGTGCTTTTATCTGAATCCTGATTCAAACAACCCAACCAAAAAACAATATGACACGCATGAGACAATTCATTGAAAACTGATCAGATGTTTCGTTATTGTGAAGCAACACTGGGTACTTTCTTTAGGACCAAGAGTAGTGTTTTGATGTCAAGAAAGAGAGAAATCTTTTAGGACTGAAATACCTGCTGATGATCTTTTAAAAATTAAGTTCTAATTGACAAAGAAGGTATTTTCTGGGTTGATTTCATTCAGGCATTCTGAATATTTCTCCCCACTTCTCCCTCAGCCTTAAGCCAAATAATCCCCCCAACGCACCCCAATAATGCCTCATATAGATCTTATCTCTGCACCTACATACTCGTAATATTCCATAAACGAGTGTTTCTACCACTACACTGAACACCCTAAGGTCAAAGATCATGCTGAAATCGACTTGGCTTCTCAGACTCCTGACACTTTGTGAACCATTACAGGAGTGAATGCAGAAATGATTCATCAAAACCAGTATTATATTTTCAGCTACACATGTTCATGACAGCCAAGAGTTTTGAACTCTTCAATACAGATGTGGAATGGTCTCTGATTCTCAAGCTACAGAATCACCACACTGACTTTCAACCTCACAATTTTGGCCACATTTTACTCCAAAGAGGCAATAATCAGCAATTATAAATAGCTGCATTTTATACCACACTTCTGACACACCAGGCACTGTTAGGAGCACTTCGTGTGTTTTAATCCATGTCTTCACAACCACCCTATGGCACAAGACCTATTACGATCATCCTCATTTTAGAGATGAGGGCCTCTGGAACAGAGAGGTGGGCAAATGTCCACGTTCTCATCAGGGGCAGTCCCAGGATTCATAACTGAGAATTCTAGTTCAAGAACATCTTCATTTGATCACACACAACTTCATACTCAGGAGAACTGGGTTCCTGCTAACCTGCTAGCCACGGACATCACAGAAAGCAGCACCTCCGGGCCACAGCAGTTCCCACTCATAAATTGTCACTTTATGCCAGCCAGAAATAACACAACCTTAGGCAGATAAATAACCAGCAATCCCTATCAGAATAACTTAATATGTGCTCCAGATGTTTAGTTTGAGCCAACCAAGTAACTTCCCACTCAAGTCCAGAGAGTTTGCCCAGCTGGTTAAACTTTCAGGATGAGATCAGATGTGGCATTGACGCCATCCAGAAGACAGTCATCATGGACTGGGAACAAAAGCGAGTCCCTGACTTAGCCCTTTCCCTCCTGTCTCCTCCTACCCCAGATGGACACTCCTTCCTGTTTGAAGTATCGCACTTAATCAGGGTTAGTCCCTTATTTGAGGAATTTGGCATTAGTCAAATTAATTGTCAAACAAAATGTCTGAGATAGAGTTTATTCGACTTTTCTTTCATTTCTCTTTCCTTGCAAGAAAGAAAGAGTCTAACTGACTCCAGGATTCTTGGCTAGGCCATTACTCAAGCCACAAATACTTCAGCTATCCAATGACTCAGTGGCCTTCAACCACGCTCTAAATAAAGGCCTTCTATCATGTTCTTCACATGTGCTTCACTCCCAGTTGTGTGCCCTACAAATGCTAAGCCACTAGGATTCCTTTCCTCATCTCCTTCTGCAGAGCTGCGCCCCAAGCATTATTTTAAGAGGACTATTGCCTATTTTCTACTCAGTTCAAACCACCCACTTGAAATGATTTGGCTCTCAGTGTCTTGTGGCCAATCTTACCAGTGCCCATTTTCTTTTTAAATTTTCTTTTCTTGCATTTTTTATTGTGGCACAATATACATGCGCAGACCTGGCCATTTTAACCACCTGTAACAGTACGTTCACATTGTTACTCAGCCAGCACTACCACGCATCTCCTGAACCTCTTCCATCTTCTCAAACTGAAACTTGTAGTCAGTGATCACCAAGTCCCTGCCTCCCTATCCAATCCCTGCCAACAACCTTTTGATTTCTTTCCTTCAGAATTTCTCCTTCCTTTTTGACAGCTTCGATAAACTTGATCATTGTTATGAGGGCCGTGGGTTGCTAGAACAAGGAAGCCGTCATCTTTTTATCCTTAGTTTTCCATTTTCAACTTGCAATTGCTAATTCCTAAGTGCTTCTTCCTCTTAATTTTTTCCTTACGATCTACTTGTCTACCAGACAGTCTTGGGTACATTTTTGTGGTTCTTAACATGGGGCAGCAAAAGTAAAGGGACTCTTGTTAAGGATAAATTTAAAGTGTGCTCAAGGAAGCTGCTCCACTGCTTCGTTAAAGGTTTTTGTTTTGTTTGCTTCTTTAATTATGTATATTTGAATGATGCCTTTCTTCATAGACACTAACCAGAGAAAATTAAGATCTTGAAGGCAGTTGATTGGTTGATTTCCCAAGAAAGTTAAGATCTGAGGCAGTTGATTGGTTGATTTCCCAAGAAAATTAAGATCTGAGGCAGTGGATTGGTTGATTTCCCAAGAGAAGCATCTACTTGGATACATGTTCAGTTGTAAACTGAAGACTGTTTCCCTTCCCAGAGGCCTCTGAGTTAGCATATCAGCAACGGGGTGCAACAGCGAGCCCCCAAGGGAAGAGAGACACAGAGTGAGCAAGTTTGCAGCTCCAGGGGCCAAGGGTGGGGCAGGAAAGGCAGCTCTGTTTGAAAAGCTCAGTGAGCAGAAAGCGGGGTGCAGCACGCTGGGCCCCCGCCTAAGCAGGAAGGCTTGGGCAGGCAGAGAAGGAGGAGGCAGGGCCACACCCATGACTTAGGCCACTGAATTTCACACAAAAAGAGTTATTTTTCTTTCTTTTATAAATGGGAAAAAAATAGAGCTTGGAAAGTAAGGTCTACCCCTACTCCCAACCCCTCACCTTTCTAATAAAGTAGAAATTTTTTTATAAAATACCTGGAATTAAAATGGGGAGCGGGGGATGTGGCTCCCCAAGGAGTTTCCAAGAGCCTAGTTTAGTAAAACACCTTTGCTTATCACTGGGGTCTTGTTTTAGAAAGCCCGTTTCATCCTCCAGCCCCACTGGGATGACAGTCATGCTTAACCACCATTCCATTCATTTGTTTTATTAAACAATATATAATATCTGGCATATGACAGATTCATAATATATGTTACGTGTGGGCGTGGAAAGGAGCAACTTCAAAATGGATTCGCCAGTGATCCACTGATCTAAGGACAATCCTGTCTTAAACAGAAAGTGTGAGGAAAGGCGGATTGGACCTTGGGGAAAGTCTAGTAGGATTTAGAAATTCTCCTGAGTACTGATCATTCCGAGGTCCCATGACCCCATGAAGACTTCCTGAGTGCATTCCTAGTTGGGTAATTACAGGGGACCGCCAAGGGCCACCCCTGCCTGCCCTGCTTCACCAATTATCCTCTCCAGGCGCCTGGTTTTGCCCTGAGGTTCCCCTTCAGTTCTTCCCACTGACAAAAAGCATTCATCACTTCCTCGGCTATTTCAGACTGTACTGCTCGGGGCTCCCAACGAGTCCAGAAACAATGACCTCTGCAGTGTGTCTGTCCCATGAAGACAGAGAGAGGAGGTTTGATGGAGTTTCGAACTCTTTTCCCAGGCCAACCCCCCAAAAGCTTCTGGTCTTAAAAAGTGACTCAAATTTAGCACAATTGTATAGTGAGTATGTTAATTAGAGCAACCAAGCACTTGCTGAAATGAAATAGAACCCCTAAAAAACTTCACCCACTAGGCTAAAAATACAAAAGGAAGCCAGGGCAAGGTGGACAAAGTCTAGATCCTACAGCTCTGTAGACAAAACAACTGCGTAGCTCACTTCAAACGCTGTGATTTTCCTCCCAGCCACTGGACTGTTTCTGGCTTGGGGAAGTGTTTTTTCCCTTCATTATCCTAACATCAAAATGCAACCACAAAGGGAACACAACATCTCAAATCCCAAATGTTGTTTCTCTGCCCGATCCAGTTCTCCCTCCAGCTGAGAAGTTCATCAGCTCCCAATTTAGTAGCTATTCTTCTGCAAGTTGAAGTAAACATCATAAAAGACACAAACCAGCAGTACAGGTAGTGAGAAAATCGCTGCCGAAAATATCACAAGCGCTCCTTGGGCAAACTTCCTCCCTCTGACTTTGTTTAGGACCCGCGTGCTTGGCCTGGCCACACAGTGCACAGAGCCCTTTTGCAGAGGAATGGCCTTTTTTTCCTGCTGCAACCGCTGGTGGATTGCTGGAGGCTGAGCAATGACCTGGGCCAACAACAAGCCCTTGTGGTTCCAGGACGGCGGCCCATCAAGAGCAGAGGCGAGGTCACTGCAGAAGGAATTCTCCTCTGCTAAGTGTCCTGCTCAGCAAGATGCACTGTATATCTGATTCTCCACGCAGAAATCGATTGTTAGGATCCTCTGCTGGTGAACAGGGCTCTCACAGCTTTGGCAGGAGGAGAAGATCTATGTTCTGACTTCCACGGGAGGACAGATGACACAATCCAGTGACAGTGTCTCAGGCCCCAGGCACCTCCTAGGGCTGGGAGCCTCACAAAGCCCCCAGCTCAAGCTGCAAGACAAAAGAGGGATTACAGGGAACAAGGCATATATTTTAAACATTCAGATTTTTAAATTATTTCATTCACTGAAAGTGATTTGGTAGAGCACTAAAATATGTTAACTATGTTTTTATTCAGTACTAGAGACTCAACCCAGGGCCATCACACTGCACTGGATCTCATGCCCTTTCATTCATTTTAATTTTGAGAGAAGGTCTTGTTAATTTGCTAAATTGCCCTGCAAGGGCTTGAATTTGTGACTGTCCTGCCTCGGTGTCCCAGAATGCCGGGATTACAGGCGTGTGCCATCATGGTTTGTGAAACACTTGTAACAACGCTCTCATCTATACCTCAGGAAACAAGGGCAGCCACAGATGTGCGTGTGTGCCTGTCACTTTTCTGATTTCTGCTTTTAATTCCAACTTCTTGAGAGATGGAAGATAGAATTAACTGATCTGTGCGGTCACTGGCAAAAACATCTGCCCAGAGTGTATTCTGGATCAGTCTTGTGTTCCCTTTTTACAAATCAACTTAAACTTTTTCCTTTTCTTCCTATTTTTTTCCTTTCCTTTTCCTTCCATTTCATAACTCTCTCCTCTCTGTTTTCTGCCCTCCTCTGGTGCTTATTCCTATGAGCCCCCTTCTCGTCTTTTCTTTCCATTCTTCTTTCACAAGATGTCTGCCTTCTAGAATCTTCTCAAGCCCTTCCTAAGGACTTGATGTGTCCGTTCAGAAGATCGGATCTGCTCCTGGACCTCAGGACCGAAGAGTGAGAGGGAAAACAGAGGGAAAAGCAAAAGAGAAATGGAATTCTCCTGAAAAATAAACAGTTGTGTTGGAAGAGAAATGGAATTCTGCTGGCCACTTTCTTCTGTTCTCCTCCACTGAGGGGAGAGAGAGGGAACGGGCCTGCTGTGACCGTCACCCGATCATGGCGGCTTCAGGACGCGAGCAAGCACACACATAAAAAACTCTCTCAAATAAAAACGTCAGAAAAAAATTGTTACATGCAAAACAAAAGTTCCCAGCTCTCCAGGAAAAAATCCCTCATAAGTCAGAGCAAGGCAGTGTTCATCAGCTTCCAGGACGAGAAAGCGTCGTCTGTGTGCAACCTGCGCTTTGAGGATCACCACCCTGCTGCAGGACAAAGACACACAAGGCGACTTCCATGACACGCCGCTGAGGGGAATAAAGTCATCTCGTCCAGCCAAGAGGCCACCAGCACTCGGGTCCTGTGTGTGTACCCCACCACCGGAAGAGCTGTGACGGTGCTCTGTAATGAGAAACAGAAGCGTCTGACCAAGGCAGCGGTGTTGTGGCTCTCCAAGGAAATCTCTTCCCCGTTTCTTTAGTTATCTGGTTCTCAGGCAGTTCTCTCTGTCCATGTGTCTGTGAGTCCTGGGCAGACCCACAAGTGGACAGCTTCAAGGTACCAAGGGCTCTTTCTGCCAGTTCTCCCTGGGTTTTGGCACTGCACCCCAGATCAGTCAGGCAGCTCACCCCAACATCAGTGCACACAGAATTCACTCTGGCAGGCTTGGTTTTCCCTCTCACTGACTGGTAGAGTCATTGTGGTCACGTCTGGCTGTAAGCTCGCCCCTGCGTTTGCATTTGAACCCCACGCGGGACTCAGTAGAGTTGAGGCTGATGGGAGAAAAAGGAAAAGAGTGGAAAGAAAGACTCTATATCTGTCTCCATGCCTTTCTTTTTTCTTCTTCTTTTTCTCTAAAGAGGAAACACATAAGTGAAGTCCCTTTAAAAAATTTTTACTGTAAACTTTTTTCTTGAGGCATAAAGATAGAATTGTGATCCCCCCCCCACCCATGGCCTATCCCCTGCCATCTTTTGTTTTGCTTTGATTTTAAACATTTCCTTTTCCGTTTTATCCAAACAACTTGGACCACAGGCCCCACAGTTTCTCAGATGCTTTTCTTCCAGGCGGAATATGAAACCAGATGCCACATTTTAAACTTTCTTAAACCAGGTCAGGGTCACAGGTTTTCAAATGATGACAACTTCCAAGAATCAAACTTACGTGGAAGAAATATATTCTTACTCATCACATTGCATCCTGGACTAGATCTTTCCTGAGCTTTGGATCTTAACTGATCCTTTGTTTCCTAAGAAGTTTTCTTTCAAGTATATCTTAAGAGAAAGCTGGCTACTTTCCAGAGGGAAACCCACTCTGTAGTTGGTGGTTAACACATACTCTCTGAAAGCCGTGTCTGTAAGGAAAAGCAAAAAAGTATTAATCCTAAACTACTGTGATATGATTTTTAAAGGATTCCACTTAGGCCACATTAAGCCCATTCACGGATCATTTTCCTGCTCAAAATATCTAAGTGCTTTAGAGATGAACAAATCAATCCTCACAAATCTTTGTTTTGAAGGAAGGTTTACCGAAGATAAATTTTTTTTTATTTTCTCTTTTGTTTTTTTCTTTTCCCTTTCCAGTGGTAAAAGCAGAGATCACTGGAAGCCCCAGCACTGTGCGTGGTGGGGCCAGGAAGCAGGACAGGCTGGTCCACAGCCTCGCAGACTAGTGGAAGTTCAGTCTTAGATTTCCCCAGGATTTCTTCTCTTTCATTGACCCTATCCGGGCCTTTCTTCCCTCTGAGATTCTGTACTTTCTTGTAACTGTTCAGTCTGAAGGCTTCCCACATCTGCCAACTATCAGCAATGTATTTATAAGATCTACTTTCTTTTTCTTTTTTTGGTACCGGGGATCGAACTCATGACTTCACGCTTGCCAGGCAGGTGCTTATACCACTGAGCTAAATCCCCGTAGATCTACTTTCAAAAATTTGATCAATTGTCTTTTTATATATTCTCTCTTATCCCCTGTAGTCTGCCCTAAAATAATCCCATTTATTCTCACGACATTTTACTGTCACTTAAAAATGCTCTAAGAGCTGATATGTCTAAGTGCTTGGGAGCTTTGGATAAAGGACCTAAGAGAAACAAGAGAAGAGGAAATGCAAGCTCATCCCATAAATTGTTTCATCATCCGTGCTGAGAGATTATGAACCGGCAGAAAACAAAAGGGCCCTATGTGGGGTTTCAGAGATGTATTGTACTCCGGGCTGGATTGGCTGGGCTGTTACAAAGGCGCTTTAAGAGGTTTTGGTGGCATGAAATGAAGGATGATTAAGACAAGGATGTATGGGGCAAGATGTCAGGTGAGTGGAAATGATGTGTTTTCTCGTGGGCCATTCCTGCCTCACCTCTTCAATGAGTTCATTTTTCCTTTTTATTTAAGAGTCAGAAGTATTTTATGCTTTGCATAATTTCTTTCTCACCTCAATGTAACCTAGGTCAGCAGAGCTCCTCTTTGGATCACTCTCAAATTCCACGCATTGTGTTTAAGGGTATGAAAGTGGGATTTTCCTATAACTCACTAAAAGAAGGGTTCATCGGTTGAAATATTACAAAGAGCTCTCGTCACCCATCGTCCATTCATGCAATCATTGTGATGTAGAGGTATGTCTGGTACGAGTTTGTGTTCTCGAAAATCGAAGAATGAATTTTAGGAACAATGAAGGTTAAGAGCAGAACATATTTATTGCGAGGGAAAAAGCTTCTGTCTGGAAAGAGACCAAAGGGCCCCGAGTGGGTTGCCAAAGACTCTGTCTTTCCTAGGGTCTTTTATAGAGCAAAACCACAAAGCAAGGTAGGTCTAAGGTGGGGAAAACATGGGAACTCGCAAGGCAGGCGGGCATGAGGTGGGGCAGAACTATGGGCAACCAATAAGATTAATTGGTCAGGTAAAAGTGACTAAATAGGGGACAAATGGGGAAGTGAGTCACGTGGCAAGTGGGCACGCATACAGAGCAGTGAGTTCCCATAGGGGTTGGAATGGTGACTTGTGGCTTCCTCAAGGTGTTAGAGACCTATTTAGAATATCAAACCTTAGGATGTGAGCGTATTTCTTTGATCTTTTGTCTTGAGGTCTGGCCTACAGTGGGAGATGTCTGTCTCCTCCAAGGTTGCAAAGTATCTGCGCTGGCTCGTTTGAGGACCTAGCCCTGTCTAACTGCCTATAATATTTCTATCTAACTCAGTTGCCTATAACAATAGGACAAGCTTTGGTATAGAAGTGCACAAGTGCCAGTCTCTGTGCTATGGCTGGATTTACTAAAGATCCCAGGATCACACGGCAATCAGAGTTCTTTGAGGGGGACTTGGACTGAACAATGCGCTAGACACCAGCACTCGTGACTTCTTTCAGACGTGTTATTTGTAACTAATGTTTCTCAAGAATTATCTTCCAGGCCTGCATTATATCATATATTTTCACAACATCTTGGGGAAGATGAGCATCTCATCTTCCATGCTACAAAAAATGGAAACTGAGGCACAGAACAATGGAAATAATAGGACTCTACCCCATCCCATCTGACACAGCCCACAGTTGCTTTGCAGTGGATCCCTTCCTCCTGGAAATGGTGGAGAAAAGCTGAATTCTACATCTTTAGTCTTGCAGTTCAACTTGAAACCAGCCTTTTAAAATAGTTGACTAATTCCAAATTTCTAATGTTTCTAGTTTAAAATGACTATGCCTTTGTATGGTGCTAGGTTTTTCTGGGTAGAGTTGGTTTGTTTTAAGCTTAATTTATTCTCTTTTAGTGGAGAAAAGGAAAAGCAGTTTGAAACATACGGAATCTTTTTTTTTTTTTTTTTTTTTTTTTTTAAGAAGTCAGCAGCAGGGTAATGGTGCAGAAAGCCCTGGGGACTTGCACATGCCCAGCGTCCCTGCCAGGGACCGGGGGTCAGCGAGGCTGTTCTGGGAAGGGCACTTAGGAAACACGTGGGGCTTTGCGGGCCAGAAGGCCTCTGCACCACTGTTTAACTCTGCGTTTGGACCCACGAAACAACCACAGATAATACGGCCCTGAACAGGCCTGCTAGTGTTCCAACCATTTTATTTTAAAAACAGTCCAAGGGTTTGATTTAATCCACCCTCTCCTAGGCACGGTAATCCTCCCCTCTGGGTCTCCTTTGAGGTTCACTTTCCTAATCTGGGATCCATGGGCTTCAAGCAGTCTCTAAACTGTGCCCCGCACTGATCCTTTGCAAGGTTTTATGCGTACGCCTTTTTGTCTTCGTGGGTATTTCTCAGGGTCAGGGGTCATAGTAGTCATCGGATGCTCAGATTTTATGACTCATAAAGGTTCTCCCTGAGTGCACACTTGTAGCCCCAGGGTTACAGTTGAATGGACCAATAATAGTCCAGGCTCTTGTGTATAATGAGGAAAGAATTCCCAAGGCTACACCCAGGAGTAAGTAGCAAGCAGCTACGTTTTTTTATGATCATAGGCAGTTGTACTCAGGGTCAGCCTGTGCCAACAAAGGTATAACACAGACCAAGAAAGGAGCCAGGATGACAGGAAAGCACTGTACCCAGGTCAACAGCAGCAGCAGCCACAGGGAAGGGAGGGTCCAAGGCAGGCTTTCGGAATTTAAAGGCTGACACCCCTGCCTTAGGTGACCCCGCTGAACCTCCTGGGTGTCACCTGTGCTCTTGCCTAGAGCATCAGTGATCTCTTGGGTTTTTGTTACTTTATTTTCTACCTCTTTTAGCATAGTGGAAGCAGGAATAACCATTGGTTGCTGTTTGGAGTTAAACGGAGAGAAAGGAGTGAATCACTCAGTTCCATTGTTTCTAACTGTGTTATTCCTCCCCTGAGTGGAGTTGAAGGAGAAAGTTCCATCTTTTATAGCTACTTCCAGCTAATGGGGGCATTGACCCTTCCTGCAGGAGACCAAGGAACCCACACACTGACTGGTCTATGAGTTCCTCCTCTGAGGGTTTCTTGATGAACCATGGATGTGGAGGCAAGTTCTGATCTTGAGTTAGGGTCATCACCAGAAATTTGATGACTGCCAACAAGAAGAAACTAATGTAACCAGATTATATAAGTAATTTCTAAATAGTAAGATTATGAGAAGCATTAATAAAGGTCATATCCAGAATGGTAGCCAAGACCCTCAATTCTAGATATTTGGCCAGGACATCCATGACTCAAGTAGTTTTTCATGGATGTTGGAAGCACAGTCAGCCAGTTTTTGTGCCATGTCTTCTATCTGTTTCAGACCTATTGACAAAAGAAGCGTATTTTTCTTTTAAGGACAAAGATGGCCCCTTTGTTTCAAGGGTCAGGAGCTCCAGTCCCCTCTGATGTTGTACAGCTACTGCTTCTAGTGAGTCTATCTGGTCCTGGTGGAAGGCAGTACTCTGGGTAAACTCATCTGGGCTGTCTGTCAAGTTCTGTTGATGTTGAGAGAAAGATATGATTAACACTAAGCGCTCTTATAAGTAGTTATTGCTTATTATCTCTATTAGGAGCAATTTTTGAATAATCCTGGATGACCCCAAAAGAAACATATAAAATCCAAAAGATTTCATGTTATAACTTGAAACAGAAACCTTAAGTGTAATAAACAAGACAATAGCAAAACTACTCACAAATTATTTAGAGGGAACAAAGTGTTTTACTTATCTGGCTTGACAGAATGGTTGCAATTTTCTTTCCTGAAAAGAACTGTGAAGTTGTCTATTAGTTCACAGGTTTATGAAGTTTGTGATCCTACTTTTTTGTCTTCTGGTGTCTCAGGCAACTTAGGCTTTACCCTGGAGAGGTGAATTCAACTATTTATCCCCTGTACATTAATGGAAGAATGAATGGTTAATAGAGTTGGGTAAGGACTTTTCCATTTAGGTGTGAGTTTGTCCTCAAGTTAAAACATATCCCAGATAAGTACCTTTTGTTGAGAAATCTGGGCCTTGTAATGTGTCACTTTGTAACACCATTTTGCTATAAAATCAAGTCTTAATGGCGTTCTTATCAGATAACTCCTTAGTGGGGCTATAAATGAGGTCATCTATATACTTGAGATCTTGAGCTGAAGTCCACGCAAACTCATGGGGGCTATCTCTAAAACCCTGAAGCAAGACCGTTGGAAAAGTCCTATTTGGGGATCTTCTCACTCAAATGTGAACAAATTATTAGGAGCTAGCATCCATGGGGATAGAAATGATGGCATCTTTGAGATCAAGGACAGAGAGCCATTTAGTGCCTCCTGGGATCTATGCTAAAAGGGTATAGATGTCACTGCCCCATTGATGGCTCTGAGATATTGTTCTTGTATACTCCTGATGGCCTGACTACTGGTAAAATGGGTGTATTACCTACAGAGACTGGCCCGGCAACAGTAATCCTATAGACAAAAATTTATCAATAATAGGCTTTAACCCCCGTCTAGCTTCTTTCTTAAGGAAATTCTTTCTTCTGTGAGGATATAGACAAGGTCCTTTAGCTGAATGACTGCTGAAGTGGCCTTCACAGCTCTCCCCATGGTCCCATTGTGTCATGCTTCAGGATTTACTCCCAACAGAGGCATCAGGCTCTGTCTTGGTTACCTTTCTGCCCTTGTTGAGACAAAATATCCAACATCCAAAATTAAGGAAGGAAAGGTTTATTTAGCTCACAGTTTGTGGAGGTTTCAGTCCATAATCAGCTGGCTCCAAGGCAGGGTGCTGTGGCACAGGGACAGTAGTTCATGATAGCAGAAGACAGCAAAAGCAACAGGACCAAAACGGAAGAGCACATGAGAAGACTCTTTCTGTCCCTTATAGTGCAAGCAGGCCACACCCACTTGGGTATAACACTCACACCCATAACCCCAGCATTGGACCATGAATCAGTCACAAACTCTAGATGACTGCCCCCATAACCCCACAAGGTTTTGGAGGGACATTCAGGCACAAACCATAACAGGCTCTATGGGGTCAGGCTGACTAGGACCCTAGCAAGTAGGACTTGGCTTGCCCGAGGTTTGCGTAGCAGAGTGGTCCTGAGTAGAAAGAATATATCTCTTCCATTTTTTGTCCTGGTGCACTCTGGTATCACCATAAGGGCAGCTTTGATAAGAAATTCCTCCAAATGGTAGTTCAGAGTAGGGGTAAAGAAAGCTGTCCGGTTAACTCCCTCAAGGCGCACAACAGTTTTAGAATGGAATACAAGCTCACTCCGATAAAAAAATAAAAAATAAAAAAAACAGAACTGAATAAGCCCCCCCAGTATTATAGACATATATAATTTGCTTGATCACTGCATCTAGAGTCACAGCTTCCAAGGTAGAAGTTCCATGCTGTGTGGAGCAACAACAGGAGCATGACTCATCGCCCTGTTACTCAGAACTCCCAAATACGTCCGCACTTTTGCAAAGCCTCTCCGGGCCATTTCGCTTGAATCTTCCATTGACTCCAGTTCACTGCATGAGCAAGTGTTTACGAAGCAGCTACTCTGAGCCAGGCTGTGTCTCAGACTAAAGAAACAGCTCATGGGGGCACAGATGGGGGATGCAGGGAGTCAGTGAGGTGGGGAGAGTTAAGCATGTGTGGGAACGTCCAGGAGAGGTGTCTACCTCAGGCTGGGGTCAGGGAATGCTTCCTGGAGGAAACTCTGCATAAACTGAGACCTGAAGAATGCAGAGGAATCTGTCTGCCACCAATCAAAGACAAAGATAGGAGAGAAGACAGGACCAAAGGCGCACAAAGTAGAGCTCGTCAGAGATTAGGTGGGGAAAGAAGCAGATTAGAGAGAAGGGAAGATGTTGTACTACTGACCATCTTGTTTACAGGTTAAGTGGTGTTTTTTATGTTAGAGAAGTCCTCTTATAGAAGGAGAAGGCTGCTAGCAGCATAAGCCAGGCATAACTGGGAACTGATTAGAAATGAAATCCTAGAGCCAGGCACGGTGGCATTCAACTGTCATCCCAGTACACAGGAGGCTGAGGCAGGAGGACTGCAGCAAGTCTGAGATCAGCCTGGGCTACATGACTTTAAGACTAGCCCGAACTACATGGCAAGACCCCATCTCAAAAACAGAAAAAAAAAAAAAAGAAAAGAAAAGAAAAGAAAGAAAGAAAGAAAAGGGATCCAGGGTCCAATGGAGACCTACTGAGTCACAACTGCATTTTAATATACTCCCTGTGATCCCACCCTCCCTGCTGGGGTTGAGCCCAGGGCCTTCCCACAGAGCTGTATCACTAGACCTTAGTTTTCCACTCTGAGACAGAGCCTCACTAAATCACCAAGTTGCCCAGGCTGAGCTCAATCATGTCAGCCTCCTGCCTCAGCCTCCCAAAGCACTGGGACCACAGCCGCACATCACCACTCCTGGCCCCAGGGTGATTCTTGCACACAGGGAATGTACAGAAGCACTTCTTCAGCCTCAATAAACCTCCTCCCCCGCTTCCTGTGACAAATCCCTACCTATGAAGGTTTCCCAAATGGCCCCAGGATGCTGGACCTCAGGACACCTGCTACAGAGAGCCCAGTCTCTCCCGGGCCTCCCATTCTGGAAGTCTGGGACGAAGGAAGTTACCCCAGGAGTTCAAAGATGTATCTTTAAGGAAGTTCGAGAAAACACATCTGTCTCCCCCACCCTGAAGGGTGAAGAGCTCCTACCTCCTCCTACCACTTCGTTGACACTGTGTCTCCCAAAATCATGGTTTTTTTGGTTTTTGGGGGGTGTTTTTTGTTTTGGTTTTTTGTTTTGTTTCGTTTTGCTTTTTGGTACCAGGGACTGAACTCACAACCTCGTGCTTTCCAGGCAGGTGCTTATGCTGCTGAGCTCAATCCCCAGCCAAAATCATGTTTTTACAGATCTGCTTTCCTTAGCAGGCTGTCAGTGATTTCCTTGGTTCTCTTGTGTTGCCAGAGCTTTGGATCCAATAAATGCTCAAGAGTGCCCATGGCTAACAGTGACTGCCACAGGGCCACTGTGCGTGAGTCCGTGAGTCAGCTCTGACCAAGGTCAAGAGGAGCTTCAACTGGAAGGAGTAGTTCAGCAGCAGGACTTTGTTCTGATCATCGAAATCAAGGTCAAGAGGAACATATGTTCCTGTTACTGTCCAAGTGGACACTTTCTTTCCTTCTAAAGTTGATGCCTCCTTCACTCTGGCGGCCGGGGCCGGGCAGCAGCCCGAGCCACAGCCTCCCTTCTGCAGCCCCTGCCACCTTCCTCTTGGCCTCTCCAGTCCGGGAGGCCTGCAGATCACCTATGCAATGCCCTGTGACAGCACATTCCTCTAGCTGACCACGAGCAGCACAAGGAGTGACTTCCTCTTATTTTTGTTCTGAATTTCCTTTGTAAGCACTTAGCCAGTAAATTTTTTCAAAGAGAATTTAAAAAAAAAAATAAAAATGATACAGAATTTCAAAACGTGATGATAGGAAAGTAGCAATGGTTATTACATTACATCTTGTTGTCTTCAAAATAGTTGCTCAGATCTAGGCAGGCAAAGTTGGTCAAGCAATATAAGCACTAACTGTTCCTTTCAATGAACGAATAGAATGAGTAGTCAATTATCTTAGGTATCTCATATATATATATATATATATATATATATATATATATTTAAAAAAGAAATTTTAAAAGTTGCAGTTTTGTTGTGGGAATGGAGTGAAAGGGTAAATCTTTCAAAATCTCTAGCAGAACTCTGGTTTAATTTTTTTTATGAGTCCATGTTTCCAGTACATAATGATTACAGTGATTGAGGCTGGGAGACCTGCACTTAATACATCTTCATTCATTTTTCTTTCACTTTTCTTTTTCATTCCCTGCCTTCCCCCTCCCTCCCTGCTCCTCCCCACTCTTGGTCCACTTTCCATTTACAAAAGCTTTATTTCCATCATTTTTTCCATTCTCTTTTTTTCTCACCCTTTTTTCTCCCCTGCCAAGCATTAACATCTAGAATACATAAAAGACTCAAAAAAAAAAAAAATAGAACCCATCAAAATAAAAGACACCACCAAAAAATGGGCAACTAAAAGGAATTGACACTTCTCCAAAGAAGTACAGATGGCCTATAAATGTATTTTTAAAAGTTCAGCATTGCTGGCCATTAGAGAAATACAAATTAAAGAAATACTGAGATTCCATCTTCCTCTAGAAACAATGGCTGTCATCAGGAAATCAAACAGTAGTGAATGCTGGCAAGGATGTGGAGAGGAAAAGGAACCCTTCTTCAAGGTTGGTGGGAATGTAAATTAGTGCAACCACTATGGAAATCAGTGTGTAGGTGCCTCAAAAAACTAAAACTAGAAATTCCACTTGACCCAGCTATTCCCATTCTAGGAGTCTTCCTGAAAGAGTTAAAGACATGTTACCAAGATACCTACATGCCAGCACAGCTCATAATAAAATAAAGCTTGGAAGCAGCCTATATGGATAAAGAAAAATGTAATATTCATACACAATGAAGTACTACTCTGCCATAAAGAAAAATAAACCTGAGTCATTTGTAGGAAAACAGATGTGACTTGAGACCATAAAATTAAAAAAGTTTCTTTTACATGAGAAATATATATATATATATATATGTGTGTGTGTGTGTGTGTGTGTGTGTGTGCAGAGAGAACATATATTATATAGCTTATATAAATGTTATACATAAACATATTTAAGAAACATATATATGCAGAGAGCAAACAAAATAGAAGATGATAGATCATAGATAGATAGATAGATAGATGATAGACAGGAAAAAAGGAGATTCTTTTACAAATGGTTTAATTTTAATTTTTTTCCTGGACGTCTTACTCACTTTCTTGTCACTGAGAGGCAACACCCGACACCCACAATTTAAAGGAAGAGGGAGTTATTTGGGCTCGTAGTTTCAGAGCAAGGTCAGCTGGTTCCTTGGCGGAAGCAGAAGGGCAGGAGGGTCTGAGCAGAGGACAAGCTGCTCACATCACGGCAGCCAGGAAGCAGAAGGGAGAGGGAATGGGGAGAGAGATGCGTCCTTCTAGGTGACCCCACGGGCCACCTCCTCCTACCAGACCTCTCCTCCTAAGAGCAAGTCAGCTCTGCCCGTGACGGAGTCACCTCCTGAAGCCTTTGTGTGCATGAAGCTTTCGGGGACCTCCTCCTATCACCCTAGATATACAGATATCTCCATGTGACCAATTTTGCAAAAACAAAGAAACTATAAAAATATGCACCCCACCCCACCCCCACCGAGCACGCTATACCTAACAGTATAGTTAGCAGATTTCCACTTAAGACAACTGCACTGGGTTCCCAAATGAGCCAGTGCTTTTGCCCTTGAAGGCCCCCAGGGCCAACAGGCAGCACAAGGTGGTGCAGTGTGCCCTGGGTGGGGGACCCCAGCCTCCTGGGCAGAAACAAGCTGCAGGCAGGGGACAGCGGGGTACGGTGTGGAGACCCTGGGCCCCGGGCTTCTCCAGGAGCTCTGACCTGGGCAGTGAGAGGTCAGCTCTCCCTGAGTTGAGGGAGAGCAGGAAAAGCCCGACCCCCTCCCTTCTCGCTGTCCATGTGCTGGTGTCTCTCGCTGGCCAGGACAGGTGATATCTGGGTCAGTCTGTGCGGCCGACAGGGAAGGACCCTCACACAGGTGAGTCACTTAGACCCACGGGAGAGACAGGGCATTTTTTCTTTTTCCTAACATCATGTTCTTTTTAGGTGACACCTAAGGGTTGTACAAACAGAAGCAGTGCCGTGTGAGGTTTAGACACAGTGAATCAGCTATGTGGCATATTCACCTGCAGACTAGGATTCTTTTGCTAAGGCAGTCTCCAAGAAAGTGAGTGGTTTTGTTTACTTGTGTGCTTATTTATGTATGTATTTCATACTAAGACTTGAACCCAGGGCCTTCACATGGAGCTACTACACTCCCCCACTATTTATTTACTTAAATTTGAGACAGGGTCTCCCTAAGTTGCCCAGGTTGAGCTCCAACTTTCAATCCTCCTGCCTCAGTCTGCCTGAGTGCTGGGATTACAGGCATGCACCATCACCCGCGGATCAAAGAGAGCTTCTGAGATTAGGTTTGTGATGGGCTTTTTCTCCTCTTAAGTAAGAGTGGCATCATTGTTTTGGGGTTTTTTGGGTTTTTTGGGGGGGGCTTTTTTTTTTTTTGGTCTTTTTGAGACAGGGTCTCGCTATACAGTTCAGGCCAGCCTTGGGCTCACTTTGTAGCCCAGGATGGTCTCGAACTCACAATGATCCTCATGCCTCAGCCTCCTGAGTGCTGGGATTACAGGTGTGTGCCACCACACCCAGCTCATTGTTTTGTTTTTTAAACTATGCCCTTGATATAAAGCATTCAGGTGATGAGAAAAAAATGAAAAGATAAAAATATTAAGTCATCCAACAACACCCAGAAATAACTAGTGTCCACAGTAAGACGGCCTTGTCTGCAGACGAGCCTACACAAACACATTCATTCCCTCAAACATCAGACACTCACTGAAAGGTAAACACAGGTGAAAATCAGGTAATACCAATGTGATACTTTACATGGATTTAGTAGAGAAAAAGAGTTTGTGGGAAACAAGAGGAGATACTAGTAAAATCCTCCCCTCCAAAATTCTGATAGTTACTCAGTTACATTTTGTTTTGTTGAGGTTGAAAATACTCATTTTTGCCTTTTTAAGTGTAAGTACCACAATTCTTTAGCACTAGTCCCACACTGATATGAATTCATAGCTAATCATAGGCTGTGTAGTCCAGCATACTCTTCATATCTGAGAAGCGGCCACCTTTAGACTTGCATCTGGCCTGGAACATCTGCGTCATAGTTTCCTTCCCTCAGGGCATTTCTCTTTCTCTTCTGGCATTGCATTTCCTGACAAGAAATATGAAGTCCTGGGGAGCATGCTCTGGCTAGCCCCATGCTCCAGAAGCTCTGACTCCCAGCCAGATGCAAGGTCCCTGTAGTACCACACTCCAGGGGTACACTCCACCTAGCCGCCTAGGTCATAGAGGTTCTGAACTCCACCCAGCCAGGCACAAGGCCCAGGTGACACACTGGAAGTACATCCCTGCTAACTACTTGGGTCCTGGAGGCTCTGAACTCCACCCAGCTAGGCACAAGGCCCCAGTGCCACACACCAGAGGTGCATCCCTGCTAGCCACCTGGGTTGCAGAAGTTCTGAACGCCACTCAACCAGCTTCTAGGCCCTGATGACACACTCCAGGGATGTGCCCCTGCTAGCTGCAGGGAGGATCCAAGCTCTGCCCAGCTCAGCATCCCAGAGCAACCCAGCACAGCACATCAGAAGAACATGCAGCCAGCCTCACAGGCCACAGAGCACAAGGCTCCAGTGCCATAGTTTGGGGGTGTGCCCCGGCTAGCTACAGGGATTTGGAGGATTGAAGCTTTACCCAGCACATCATTCCAGTGCAAGCCATTGGGTCCCAGAGGAAAATGACAAAATGAAAGAGCAAGATGCAGTCTCAGTCCTCCAGCCCACTGAGAACAAACCCAAGAGACACTGAAATGGAAGACACTGGAAATAGCACAACCAAACTTTCTGAAATGATAGCAACTGACATAAAGGAACAACTCCATGAAGCTATAGAGGAAATCAGATCAGAAGTAATCTCTCAGGTAAAAATGAAATGACAAATATCATGAAAGAAATGCTGTGTGTATCTAAAGAAGATCTAGATTAAAAAAATACAAGCACATAAGAAAATGATGGAAACTTTGAATGAACAATGTAAGACACAATTAAAATGCATGAAACAGATTCGAAGGGAAATTCAGGAAATTAAAAATTCCATTAAGAGCTGGCAAAAGCACTTGAATGAAGCCAAAGATACACTCTCAGACCTTGAAGACAGCATGGAAGCTTATGATCACAAAAGAAAAAAATCTCTTAAAAATAATAAGGAACCAGGAAACAGCAATTCAACAGCTGCAAGACAAGGCCAAGAGAAACAATATAATGTTGATAGATGTCAACGAAAAAGCAAGAGTCAACACAAATGATCTGCAAAGGTTATTTGCAGAAATAATAGCAGAAAAATTTCCAAACATGGGAGGAGAATCTAATATACAGATAAGTGATGCATACAGAACCCCAATTAACCATAAGCAAAATAAATCTTCACCCAGACATATAATAAATAGGATATCAGAAATTCAGCACAACAACAGACCACTAAAACTGTCAAAAAAAAGAAACAGATTGCCTACAAAGGAAAGCCTATCAGAATCACAACATACTTCTCAACACAAATCTTCAAGTCAAGAAGAGCTTGGAGTGAAGCATTTCAAATCCTAAAAGAAAACAACTTTCAACCCAGATTGATGTATCCTGCAAAACTATCTGTAAAAGTTGATGAAAAAATAAGATACTTCCATGACAAAGAACAACTGAAGAAATTCATGGCCATCAAACTAATATTACGAAGAGTACTGAAGGACACTCTAGAAAGACACAAAGATAACTATAATCCCAAGAACACCAGCAAAAAGAAACCATTAAGCAGGGCAAACCATTAAACAGAAAAAGTAGAAAACCAACAACAGAAAGATAACATGGCAGTAATAAATTGGTACATATCAGTTACATCAATCAATGTAAATGGTCTCAACTCAGCAATAAAAAGAAACAGACTGGCAGAGTGGATTAAGAAACAAAATCCAACAATATGCTTTGTACAAGAAACACATTTAACTCAAAAGGAAATTCATAGACTAGAAATCAAAGGATGGAAAACAACACTCCAGGTAACAGGAAACCAGCAAAAAGCAGGGATAACTATTTTGGTTGCAGATAATGTGAACTTCAAACCAAGAATGATCAAAAGAGATAAAGAATGTCACTACATACTTGTTAGAGGGAAACTGGAAGAGGAAGAGATTACAATCATAAATATATATATATATATACCAAATATGGGAGCACCCAACTATGCAAGACAAATCTTAATAGACATGAAAGACCAAATAAACAATAGTACAGTTATAACAGGGAAACTTAACACCCCATTGTCACAAAGAGATAGATCAACCAAACAAAAAATCAGCAAAGAAATAACAGAACTAAATCAAACTTGTGAACAAATGGACCTAGTAGATGTGTACCGAGTGTTCCACCCAACAACATCAAAATACACATTCTTCTCAGGTGCACATGGGTCATTCTCTAAAATAGATCATATGCTTGCCCACAGAACATGCTTAAGTAAATGCAAAGGGACTGAAATAATTCCATGCATATTATCTGACTATAGCACAATAAAATTGGAAATTAATGACAAAAAACCCACAGGAACCCCATAAACACATGGAAATTAAATAACACTCCCCTAAACAACCAATGGGTCACAGAAGAAATTAAACAATATCAGCAATCAAACGAAAATGCAAATACAAATTACTGAAACCTGTGGGACACAATGAAAGCGGTCCTCAGAGACTGCATTAACCTCCCACATCAGAAAAATGGAGAGAACACACAAAAGCAACCTAATGATGCACCTCAAACTTTTCGAAGAAGAAGAGCAAGTCAAGTGCAAAGCCCAAAGAAGGGAGGAAATTATAGAGATCAGAGCAGAAATTAATGCAATTGAAACTAAGAAAACAATACCAAGAATTAATGAATCAAAGAGTTGGTTCTTTGAAAGAATAAATAAAATTGATAATTCCTGTCTTAGTTACTTTTTTCTTGTTGGTGAGATAAGATACCTGATGCCAAAAATTAGGAAAAGAAAGGTTTATTTCTTACAGTTCTTGGAGGTTTCAGTCCATACTCATTTGGCTCCAAGGCAACATGATGTGGTGGGGCCACCCTTCATGGCTGCCACAACATCAAGGTGAACTGGCAAGAAAAAGAGAGACACACTTTCCTCTCACCCTTACACTGGGCAGGTGCAGAACTCACATCACCAATCCCAGTGCCAGACAACAAACCAATCATGAATGCAAGACTCAGCCATGTCCATGTCATTATATGAGACTTGGCCAGGCTGTGAGGCCATACACATAACATTCCACCCCTGGACCCCCAAAGACTCATGTATATCCTTTATACAAAAGACATTTAGTCCATTTCCAAGAGTTGCCATAGTCCTAACATTTTCAGCATTGCTGAAAAATCCAAGTCCCAAATCTCCTCTGAGATCTATGGCAAACTCTTAACTGTAACTCCCAGTACAGATGAAAACGAGTTAAACACTTCCAACATGTAAAGGCACAAGATAAACATTACCATTCCAAAAGTTACAAACAGGGGAATACAAAGCACTGGAACCAAAGCAAGTCCAAAATCCAGCAGGGCAAACATTAAGTCCTGGAGTTCTACGCTCAGCATCTGAAGCAATCTGGTTGCAAGTTCCGAAAGGCTTGAGTGACTCCACCCCCACAGCACTTCCAGGGGTTTTAACATCCATAGCTTCTCTCTTAGTCCACTCTGCTCTGTTTTTTGTAGCTTTTCTTGGATGATCCACACTCCTGGCTCTTTCAAACTTCTGGGTTTTCCATTGTACCCGTGGCTTCACCCTTACATCTTTACATATTGCCCTCTGCAGTTGGGGCAGAAGCTGCACATTTTCTTTGCACTTAAAACCAGCACCACATGGATGCAGCCAAGTCCCACTGCCAGCTGGAGCAGTATCCAGGCTTTCCTCTCTCTTGGCCATAGGGGTCGACTGCCTGGATCACTGAGCTCTCTGAACCTGATTGTGAAGAAAAGCTTCTCTATGTTGGTGCCATTCTGGAATCTGGTGTGGCCGCCACCATTCTGGAACCTCCTGTGGCCTCCTCACTCTGGAACATGGTGCTCTGTGGCCTTTTCCTCTGGGAAAACTCTTTTACCTTTGCCAGCTTGAGCCTGCAAAAAGTGGAGGCTCACTGCTACCCAGGATGGCCCCAGGCCATCTTTTTTATTTCTTTGTTCCTTCTCAGCAATTGAGATCTCAGCTCTATCTTTACAGTCCACAGCTTTCTGCTCAAACTCACAATGTTTTAAATCACCATGCTGGGCTCTTTGCTCTTAATTCACAACATAAATCTGGCTAAAAGGCCCCAACAATAGCCAGGTCACTGCCTCAATATTTGGCTGCTTTGAAATTTCTTTGCCAGATTAATCAGTCCATTGCCCTTAATCTCAGTCTTAGACAAGGTCCCTGGGCATGAGCAAAATACAGACAAACCTTCTGCCAAGCCATAACACACATCCTGTGGATTCCAACAACCAGTGCAGTCCTTCTTCCCAGAAGAAACCTCCCAAGCCTGGTCTTTACTGGCAGGCTTTCTAGCAGTCTTCTGGTCTCCTGAACTCTGACCAGAATCTTCCATACAGAACAGCCTAAGCTATTCCAGTGCCACTCTTAAAGGCAAGATCTTGAAACCTTTCCATACTCTTCCCACAAGCCATATCCAAAGGCTCTTGAATCACATGGTCAGGTTGACTCACAGCAATGGCCCCACTTCTGGTACCAAATTCTGTCTTAGTTACTTTTTTCCCGTTGCTGAGACAAAATACCTGACACCCAAAATTAGGAAAGGAAAGGTTTATTTCTTACAGTTCTTGGGGATTTTGGTCCATACTCAGTTGACTCCAAGGCAGCGTGGCATGGCAGGGCCACCATTCATGGCCACTGCAACAGCAAGGTGAACTGTCAAGAAAGAGAAACACATGCCTTCCTCTTGCCTTTACACTGTATGTCGGCTCCACTCCTGGTTGGGTGCAACACTCACATCACCAGTCCAAGTGCCAGACAACAAACCAATCATGAATGCCAGACTTAGCCATGTCCATGTCATTACATGAGACTTGGCAGGGCCACAGGACCATACCCATAACAACCCCCTAGCCAACCTTATCAAAAAGAGGAAAGAAAAAACTCAAACCCATGCAGTAAGAAATGAAAAGGGTGAAATCACTACAGACCCGGTGGAAATACAGATGATCATAAATACCTACTTCAAAAACCTTTACTCCCATAGATTCAATAACACAAAAGAAATGGACAGATTCCTAGAAATGTATGAATTACCAAAACTGAATCAAGAAGATGTAAAACTGCTGAATAACCCAATTTCAGTTAATGAAATTGAAAATGTAATTAGAACCTTACCAACAAAGAAAAGCCCAGGTCCTGATGGATTCACTGCTGAATTCTACAAGAAATTAGGGAAGACTTCATGCCAACACTCCTCAAACTGTTCAATGAAATTGAAAGGGAAGCAAGTCTCCCTAACTCATTCCTGGAAACAAGTATTACCCTAATACCAAAACCAGAGAAAGACCCAATGAAAAAGGACAATTACAGGCCAATCTCCCTAATGAACAAAGATGCAAATATCCTCAGTAAAATACTGGCAAATAGAATGCAACAGGTCATCAGGAAGATTATACACCATGATCATAAACCATAGCACAGTGAAAATTACATTACTCTGAAAAAAGGAAATCGAAGAGGATTTCAGAAAATGCAAAGATATTTCCTGTTCATGGATAGGAAGAACAAACATTGTGAAAATGGCCATTCTCCCAAAATTATTATGCAGATTTAATGCAGTTCCAATCAAAATACCAGTTGTGTACCTCACAGAGCTAGAGAAATCATCCCTAAAATTCATTTGGAACCAGAAGAGACCTAGAATAGCAAAGGCAATTCTGGGTAACAAAGACAAGGCAGGAGGCATCACAATCCCTGACTTAAAGTTATACTATAAAGCTACTGTGATAAAATCAGCGTGATACTGGAATAAAAACAGACCTGAACATCGATGGAATAGATTAGAAGATACAGCCACAGCTACAAACACACCTAGCCACCTTATTTTTGACAAAGGGGCCAAACATGTTCACTGGAAGAAAGACACCCTCTTTAATAAGTGATTCTGGAAAAACTGACTTTCCATATGCTGAAAACTAAAACTAGATCTATGCCTATCATCATGCACTAAAGTCAAAATGGATCAAAGATCTAAATATTAAAACAGAGACACTAAATCTGCTGGAAGACAAAGTAGGTAAAATTCTTGATGACATAGGAGTAGGCAGAGAGTTCATGAACAAAAATTAAACTGCACAGGAAATACTTCCCAGAATCAACAACTGGGATCCTGTCTTATTAAAAAGTTTTTGCATGCCGGGCATGGTAGCACACGCCTTTAATCCCAACACTCAGGAGGCTGAGGTAGGAGGAGCGTTGTGAGTTAGAGGCCGGCTTGGGCTACAACACGAGCGCAAGGCTGGCCTGAGCTACACACTGAAATCCTGCCTCAAAAAAACCAGGGCCGGGAGTTTGGCTCAGTGACTTAAGTGCCTGCCTGACAGGTGCAAGGTTGTGAGTTCAATCCCCGGTGCCACAAAAAAAAAAAAAAAAGTTTTTGCATGTCAAAGGAAATCTCCAACAAAGTGAAAAGAAAACACATGAATTGAGAAAATATCTTAAGGACCTTGGAGGAGAATGAGAAGGGCCCCTTGTGGGGCCACCGCCCGGCCCGAGCGGTGCAGGCACCGATCAGGATGCAATATGGACTGCCTTCCGGGGTCCTGACCCCAGGACCTTGGAAGAGAACAAGAAGGGCCCCTCAGGGGTCCCCCACCCGGCCCGAGTGGCACCGGCACGCTGGCTTGGAATCAGGGACAAACACTACCCCCTCCCCCCGCCCCCCCCCCCCGTAAGCAACCTGCTGTTTTGGAGGTCTGGCTGGATTGATAGCAACCAAGGAACATCAACCAACTTTTGTTTTGTAGATTTGGCCAGGCCTCTGGTCAGCAACCCAAGCATCTCTTTATAGCAGGCAAGGTAGCAAGTATGGGGGATTCTCTTCTGCCTTGTCTTTTATTATTAATAAAAAAAAAAAAAAAAAAGAAAATATCTTAGTCAACTGTTCCTCAGACAAAGG
>RJWM01025185.1:0-29705 GCA_004363535.1 Dasyprocta punctata | reverse complement strand
AAATCATATGATTATCTCAATTGATTCAGAAAAAAAACTTTTGACAAAGTCCAGCACCCATTCATGATAAAAACTCTACAGAAATTTGGAATAGATGGTCTCTATCTCAATCTGATAAAAGCCATCTATAACAAACCAACAGCCAACATTATACTAAATGGATAAAAACTGAAAGTTTTCACTCTAAAATCAGGAACAAGCCAAGGATGTCCACTGTTTCCACTCTTATTTAACATAGTCCTGGAAAGTTTAGCCAGAGCAATTAGACAAGAGAAAGGAATAAAAAGAATAAAGATAGGAAAGGAAGAAGTTAAACTAACATTATTTGCAGATGACATGATACTCTACTTAGAAGATTCCAAAAACTCCACCAAAAGACATTTAGATTTAAAAGGCAGATTTATAAATATAGCTGGTTACAAAGTCAATACTCAAAAATCATTAGTCTTCTTGTACTTGAATAACAAACTCACTGAGAGAGAAATCAGGGAAACAATACCTTTTACAATAGCATCCAAAAAATGAAATACTTCGGAATCAATCTAACAAAAGATGCAAAAGACCACTATATTGAAAACTATGGTGCTCTGAAAAAGGAGATTGAAGGGTATATTAGAAAATGGAGAGATATTCCATGCTCTTGGGTAGGAAGAATCAATATAGTGAAAGTGATCATGCTTCCAAAACTGTCATACAGATTCAATGCAATCCCAATCAAAATTCCAATAACATATCATATGGAACTAGAGACAACAAAGCTAAAATTCATCCTGAACCAGAAGAGACCTAGAATAGCAAGATGATCCTGGGCAACAAAGACAAGACAGGGGATAATTTCTGACTTGAAATTATACTATAAAGCTACTGTGATAAAAACAGTGTGGTAATGCAGAAAAATAGACCTGAGGATAAATGGAATAGACAAGAAGATGCAGAATCAACTGTGGACACATTAAGCTACCTTATCTTTGACAAAGGTGCCAAACACATTCACTGAAAGAAAGACAGTCTTTTCAATAATTGGTTTTGGAAAAACTGACTTTCCACATGCCACAGATTAAAACTGGACCCATATCTTTTACCATGTATTAAGCTAAAACCTGAATGGATTAAAGATCTCAACATTAAAACAGAAACATTAAATTTCCTGGAAGATAGAGTAGGTAAAACTCTTGAAGACATTGGTGTAGGCAAAGACTTTATGAATAAAAGCAAGATTGAACAGGAACTATCACAAAGATTCAACAAACGGGATCTCATTCTATTGAAAAGTTTTTGCACAGCAAGAGAAACCACCAACAGAGTGAAGAGACAACAATGTGGGAGAAAATCTCTGCCAGCTATTCCTCAGATAAAGGATTAGTATCAAGAATGTATAAAGAACTTAAAAAAATCAGTCCTCCAAGATTTAAAGACCCAATTAAAAAAATGGGCATCTGAGATGAACACACACATTTCAGATGAAGTACAAAGAGCACGTAAACACATAAAAAGTTTTTCAACAGCACTGGTCATTCAAGAGATGCAAATTAAAACAACACTGAGATTCCACCTCACCCCAGAAAGAATGGCTAGTATTAACAAGTCAACCAATATCAAGTGCTGGAGGGGCTGTGGAGAAAAAGGAATGCTTCTTCACTGTTGGTGGGAATGCAGGCTGGTGCAACCACTGTGGAAGTCAGGGTGGAGATTCCTCAAAAAGCTAGGATTGGAGGTCCCATTTGACCCAGCTATTCCCCTCCTGAGTATCTTCCCAAAAGAATTAAAAGCATCATACCACAGCAATATATGTGCACCTATGTTTATAGCAGTGCAGTTCATAATAGCCAGTTCTTGGAAACAATCTCAATGCTCTTTGACTGAGGAATGAACAAAAAAGATGTGGTATTTCTATATAATGGAATAATACTCAGCTATAAAGAACAATAAACTGGACACTTTCATACTTAAGTGGATGCACGTTGAGAATATACTTATCAGTGAAATAAATAAGTCACACATATGTAAGCATTGTATTGTTACACTTGTGTGACAAACTGAAGGAAAATCTACGTATGTGTTTATGTATATGTATATAAAAAGTTAAGATAATTAAAAGAATTCGCTGAGATTTTGATAGCTATTGAGGTGAATCTATAGATAAGTTTAAGGAGAATAAATTTTTTTTTTTTTTTTTTGCGGCACTGGGGATTGGACTCACAACCTAGCGCTTGCCAGGGCAGGCACTTAAGCCGCTGAGCCAAACTCCCCAGCCCTGGTTTTTTGAGGCAGGGTCGCACTATGTAGCTCAGGCCGGCCTTGTGCTCGCGTTGTAGCCCAAGCCGGCCTCGAACTCACAACGCTCCTCCTACCTCAGCCTCCCGAGTGCTGGGATTAAAGGCGTGCGCCACCATGCCCGTCTCTGAGAATAAATATTTGGTATTTGCCCAATTCACATACATAGTATCTCTTTACTTATTTAGGTTGTATTTGAGTATTTTTGATCAGTTTTTATAGTTTTTAGAATACAGATAATGAATTTATTTTGGTAGATTTATTACAGTAATGTTTCTTTAAGCATTTTTGTGATGCTGTAACTTGTGTCTTTACAATTTTACTTTTGAATTGTTCATTGCATGTATATTGGCCAACACTAGATTTCTGTAAATGGATTTGTGAACATGTACCATGACCTTGTTAAACCTGCTTGTCTGTTTTATTGTGTTTTTTTTGTAGATTCTTTGTAAATAAAAATAAATAAATAAAACTTTCCTTTATTTTGATCCATCAGAAATACACACACACACGTGAGTGGGTGCACACACACACAGACACATACAGGCACTACCACACTGGAGAATCAAAATCACAAAGCAAAAATGTTTTACAAAGTTATAAGCAGTTAAAATGTAACCTAAGTAATTTTTCTTCATCAATTCATGTATCAAAAATATTACCATTCATTAAAACTTGCAAAATTGCAAACTAGATGATACTAGCATGCAGGCATTTAGAAGTCAGTGAAAACTAAGCTATTTATGATAGCAGTAAGTTTTCAAATATGAAACAACACATCAAACACAATGTGGTGACTAATGTATTGGAAGAATATGAACAGAAAGAAGAGTACCTTGACCAAAATTATTCCAAAGATATTTATGTTTATTACTTTAAATTAAATAGAAAAAATCCATTAGGATACAGTGTTTTATACTTTAATGATTGCAGTTAGTTCCAACACATTTATCTTAAAACATAAGTAGCAGTAATTAAATTTTATCAAAATTTAAATGCTTACTGTGCTAAACACTTACTTTCTAGTGAGAAGCAAAGACCTGAATTATTCCACAGTACTATGCCATGTCTATATTTTGTTTAAGAAGCAAAGGAAGTTTATCACCTGAGTTTAGCTTTGAAAAGTGAGGGAAATTTGCTTAAAGATAGATAGCATTGAAAAATCATTTCCTGATGAATTATTTTAGAACACTAAGAGAATATTTGACAACATTTTTTCTAAACAAATGTTCAAGAACAGAACCATGACTATGTGCTCTTTTCCTCACTCTAATACGCCACAGTATTACTTATTTCAAGAATAAAATCACCAGTTTCCAAGGAGTCACATGTAATTGTTGGAAGTTCAGTCTTATGCTTTGCAAGAAAATCATAGTCTCCATGAAATCAAAATACTTCTATCTTTTCCAAAAATTGAACTGCTATAAAAACCACACTTTACCATTGCTGTTTTGATTAAAGAAGAATAATGAAGCTTACAGAATAGTAAATAGAGTTTTTATGTTATGATGACATGTACATGCTTTTTCTCTACTTGCATACTAAGGAATATCTTAAAATGTACAATTAAACAAACATTTACAGTTATTTAGGAAGAGGAGGGAGAGAATAAACTTTATATTTGTCCATTTGTCCCACACTCCGCATTAAAAAATCAAACCAAGAAAATTTATTTGTTTTTTGAGTTCTCAACTTTTTATCATAAAAATAATTATTGGTTTACCCTTAATTACCTAGTTCATATTTTGACCATTCAGTATCATATGAAATATAGAGGAACTTATATGAAAACTGGATTATTCATTATATTAAACCCCACCTAAATTCATAAATCATCAGTCAACAATAATATGTCTCTTAAGAAATGAAAGCTCTGATTTATTGCATATATTCACTAGAAGATAATATACATAATCAGTAAAATGACAGCCAATACACTGGGGTATATCACTAATATCAGTAAAGATGGAATACAGAGTACAGTTCATAGATATAAAAGACTAAAAAAAAACAAGTCAAAAGCTAATCACACTAATATACATGTTCTTTCATGAGAGTCTCTTTTCTTACTGTCAAAAAGATGTGTTTTCTATAAAATCTGAGTAATAATTTGGATGAACACTCATAGAAATCTACTTAGTATACTAACTTGCTATTTAAAATAATATTATATAGCAGCAGTTTGTGATTGCTAAATCTTGGAAACAACCCAAATGCCTATCAACTGATGAATGGAATAAGAAGTAGTTTTTTAAACAATGGAGTACTACTCAACCATAAAGAAAGATAAACTTGAGATATTACTAGATAAATGGATGCACTCTGAGACCATACTCTTAAGTGAAATAAATTGAACACATGTATAAATATCACATTGTCTCTCTGGTGTGAGAAACTGAAAGTGTAAGGACTAAAATATATAATAAATATTGTAAAGTAGGAAGAAATTGCTCAAAAGGGAAGGGGAAATAGGAAGGGAGGAAGGGGAGAGGAAGGAAGGGAAAATAAAAAAATAAGAAAAGAAGTATAAAATGTAAACAAAGTTTTGTAAACATGGAGGCGAAGAGGGATTGAAGAGAGTGGAAAGAAATGGGAAAAAAAAGAGGAATCAATACATACCATGTATAGCTGCAAGTTCCCTATGATGAATGTGATCATTATGTATAACTAAATTGTAGAAATAAACTTAATTTAAAAAGTAAAAATAAATTTGAAAATTCAAATGCTTAAAAAGTAATAAATTACATAATTTGGGAAATGGGAGGTCTTTAAGAACAACATAAATTTGTTCCATATATTTACCAGATTTTTAAAATTAATACTGTAGTAAAAATGAAAATGAAACATATTTTGGAAAGTAAAAAGAAATTTAACACAATATTGTTATTAGGGAAACAATGCAAATGTATATTGAACAAAAGCACTTCACATAATGATATTCATATATAGTATTACATAAAAGATAAATTTTATTGGTATAAACATATCATTGCCTTATCTTATAGCAATTGTTTGCTCACAGAGTTTGTTTGATAACATTCACACACACAGACAAAAAAAAAAAAACACTCAATGCATCTTTGGAAAATATTACCAAACTAGGTTGTATCTTACAGTGACTAGATTTTCATAGAATGAGTAAAGGTGATGAAAATCTAAATAAAACAAGATGAAATATATGTAGCAGAGAAATGAAACGAGAGTATAATCAGCATTACATTTTAATGTTTAGCATAGAAAGTATTTAATTTATTTTGTACTGCTTGCTGAATATTATCAAACCTGCCATTGCCTGTAACATCTGGTGACATTTCAAATATATTTGTGCAATACTTTTGCCTGGGCATTTTCAATAAAATTAATGGATACATTAATAAAATATTACTCTGAATTTTATTTGAATAGTTCTATTTTTCCTTTTGATGTAGAGAAGCTAATTACTAGTTAAAAGAGGGGCATCATTTTATTTAATATTTACTTTAAAGATGGGTACTTTATTTTCTAACATGTTACTTGAGACAGAGAAAAGTGTACTACTGAAGAAAGACTAAGCATTCTTAAAATTTCCAGTAACCTCAACATTTCTATAAATGATCTTAAAAATTTTTCATCCTGCTGGCTAAATAGGACGTTGCAATAATCTACTGGTGAAATGAAGGACAGGAAAACACAATTAGTCTACCAAAATTAGTGCTGAGATAGAAATACATGGCTGAAAAGCAAAGGATTGGAATAAAAGGAATGGGGGAGAAAAAAGAAAGGGAAGCATTCTCAAAGAAATAATCTCTGGCATTCTCTAAGTGAAAATAAAAAAGCTTGCAGAAATACTGCTCAGGAAATCATGAGTTTCCTTTTACTTAAAGTCGTCCTGAGTTCGAGTCCCAGAACAAAACAAACAAAAAAAACAAACAACCAAACAAACAGAAGACCAGTTTCCTTTTCCCTTCTAGTATTCCAGAGTACCATATAGTTGACTTACTCTAGATCTTACCAATGTTTAGTGTTGAATTCCAATGTGACCAGACATATACAAGATTTAAAAAATCATAGTTCTGGTTATTTTATTAGTAATAGGTACTCTGGTCAACTCACAGTTAAATGAAAATTCTTGCACAGATGGTAGTTAGTGATTACATTAAAGATGATGGAATAAAAGTATTTACTATACAATTCCTTTTATAAAAACCTGTAAGAATACAATAAACAATGAAAAACTGGAAAAAAATCAGATCTATGTCTTTTTTAATTAACAAGTAATTGATGACAAAGTGTGACAAGGAGCTTTCCAATGGAGAGACACTTGAGTTAATAGGAGGAAGGAAATTGACTGGCACATATCTCGAGCAGGTTGAAGATTTCAAAACTTGAGATATCCTCTAGAGATAGTTTGTTTGAAGCTGTATAAGTTATGCAAAGCAAGGGAAAAACCTAATCGTATAATTTAAGCCATATGTTCTCAAATGGCAGAAGATAGAGATAAAGGAAAGAATGCTGATAGACTACGTTTGATAGTTATGAGTAGTCTGCTGGAAAATATAGAATACTAGATTAAAGTTGGGGGAAGGGAAAGAGAAGGAATAATAGGTCCTGGGGGTAACAAAAAAAGGAAAAGCAAAACTGAGAGACTTTTACACTGTTAACTATATAGACCCCGAATGTCAAAAATAGAGAAAAAATATGGTTCTTGGGCCAAAGATAAAACAGATTTAAGGAGGTGGGCTTGAAACCTGAAATTTAAATAGCTTCTGTGGGCTGATCTGACTCACCCTTCCCATCGCTTCCCACATGGAATTCAGTAAATAGCCAGCTTCTTTCTCAGATTAATAGTAAGAAAGCAGACCCCAACCAGGCAAAAGTGCTGAAAACACAATAGAAAAGCAGATGAAGTTCATACCAGAAAAACAAAAAGAAAGGGGGCAGAGGAAATAATTGTATAAGTAGTTCTCTGTAGTTTTAAAAACACAAAATGCCTCAAAACACACACATGCCCTCATTAATAGAGAAAGAAGCTCGAAGAAGATACAATGTTTCGGTAAAGAGAAAAAAATCAGAAAGAGGTAAAAATGAATTGGCAAAGTACAAGAACACAATTTAAGAAATAATATGGAATTGAAAAATACATGAGAAATTTAAAAGATAGAATCAAACCTGCAGAAAACTCTCCTGGTTACGGTTGACAAAGGTTGACAAAGCATTATAAATACAAATAATTACAGAGAATGTTATAGAGATGAAATGATATAAAATAATCAGTATTCAAAAATTATTTCGACATACAAAAGGAGAAAACTTTTCCAAAGTAAAGATTGACATTTGGGATGAAAAGCAACAGTCCCAAAAATTTCTTGCTTCGAAGGAAGCTATCTAAATATCAACAATTTCTCCAGTTTTATGTCACAATTTTATCTTAGAAAAGTGAATTTTTTATTATATAATGCCACCATGTATGGCATATTAGGCTCTGATAATATGGTCTATTTTGATCAATTTACTCTTCTATGCAATAGCTTCTATACAATAATATCTGGCCTTATATTCATTAAATGTTAATTTCTGGGAGGTGGGATTTTGAGACTGTTCTTAAATTTTGGCAATTCCTAATTCTCCATTTAGCAGTCATGTTTCATTTTTACAAATGACAGTGAGTCACTGGGGTTTAAAATAAAAGTGGAATGGAAGTCTAAGATTAATTTGGAAAGGAAAAAATGAGAAATTTTATTTGTCTACCTCTAGATCCATAGACCTCCATTAAAATATTTCTCTTAATTCTCATAGATTTTGGGGTCTCCATATATGTTTGTGCTTGAGGCAAGCATCATCTTATTTTTAGCCCTGCTCTCTAGTACTGAAGCACTCCCTCACTCCATGGTTCTTTGTCACATATCTGTCATCACTGCCAGATGCGACTACCTTCAAGGAAAGGAACTAATTTTATTTATTAGTACAGTACTCAGCACTAAGAAGAAGCCCAAAGAGTAAATGAATGAAAAAACAGAAAAGAAAAATAACCATTATTATTTAGCCCTTAAAAGGATGAAATCTCCCATTAGAAAGGAAACATCTAATCTAAATGGAGAAGTTTTCTTTATTATCTCAGCTCCCTGCCTCTCTCTTTCTCTCTCTCTTTTTTGTTCTTTTTTGTTGTTGTTTTTGTTTTTGTTTTCAGTAAGGAGACCTATCTTTGAGTTAAGTAATATCTTAAAGTTGTTAAGCAGAAGTAATTTTTTCCCATAATCATGTATTCATGGCTGAAAATACTGAGTGTATTTATTGCAATGATAGACTTGCATTTATTGTGAGGACAAAATACTGAGACTGAAAAAATATTTAATCCATCTCCTCCTTGTTTTACATGAGAAATTAGCCTTAGGTTAAGTGATTTTCTAAATCAAAACTACAATCAAAATTAAAAATCAAGTGATCCAGCCAGTCACGGTGGCACACACTTGTAATCTCAGTACAATGAGAGGGTGAAGTAGGAGTATTGCAAGTTCTCACTCAGCCTGGGCACTTAGCAATTTAGCATGACTGCCTCAAAATAAAATAAAAATAAAAAGGAAAAAGAAAAGAAAAGTAAGGACTGAGAATATATCTCAGTTCAAAAGCCCTGGGTTGAATCCCTAGTATTGCAATCACTCACTCACTCACTCAATCAATCAATAAAGTGACAGAATTTTCCACTGTTTTCCCACTGGAGATTATTCACAAGTCTCAAAGAGGAGACGTTAGAAAACAGGGAACTGAACAGTGAGCTTTTTTTATTTTGCTTTTTGTTTATTTGTGTTTGTTTTCCTTTAGGCTAAACAGAACTGACCACCTTGTGGATGAAACAAAACACAAATGTTTAATGTGTTGCTTGAAACAAGGCTACTGTTAAGGTGAGGTAACTGAAAAATGACCTTTCAAAGTTTATCCAGCCTTATGATTTTATCTTTGTCATTAAATTCTCTGCGACTCATTTCATCTACAAAGAGAGTAACTACTGTTTTCCTACTTTCATTCAAGATTTGTGAGGCTCGATTTAAATGTATGTTACTCAAAGCACTACAAATATGCACAAATACAGGTCATTTTTAACTCTGGATTAATCATGTGATTATATTTTTATACCTAGTCATGCTTAGGAGAAATTGGGAGTTACCATATTGCAGTTAGTGGCCAACTTGGATTGAAAATTGAAATACAAATACTATATGAGAGCTAAATAAAACAATTCTGAATTTCATCTTTAAAAGATAGTAACATTCAAAGGTGTCATCCACAGCCAGAAGTACTATTCCTTTTCACACATTACAAGTAGTTGGTGATCCCTTAATTATTCTGCAAAATTTTCTGATGGTGAAAATTGATTGACTTTTCATGCAAGTACTTTAGCTCCGAGTCACTGATAGAAATGATGACAAAAAAGAAATCACTGAATGAATGTGATGAAATTCAGTTAGAAAAAACAAGTTATATATTAACATTGTGTGCAAGTGAAGTCATTCCTTTTTATACTAATGATTAGATTCTCTGTTCAATTTATTCTTCAAATGAACAACTAAGAATGCTCAGTTAATTATTTTATTTCTCTTTGCTTGCCCACCTGATTTATTTTTAAATTCTTCAAATGCAAAAGTAAAAAAAGAAATATGAGTTCATCTGGACCTCAGGTCTCCAAAGTTTAAATCGTTTATTTTTATCACTTTAGAATTGATAAAATGTAAAGAATTTTTAAAAGAAAGCTAATAAATTATTTAAGAGTAGGTAAGACTTGAGTTCCTTACCAAAGAAATAAGATGATTTTAATGGATTAGTGAATGATAGGAGCTTCTAACCACAATTCAAAGCATTCTCCTCAAGGCCAGAAATACATTCACACTCATGAAATAATTTATGATAACCTTTTTTTGTACAAGTACTCTTTATTAAATATATACATATACACAGAATTTATTGGGCTTCATTGTACTAAAATCAATTTGTAAATGAGGAATTTGGTCTACATTATTACCACAGCATCTTTCAGACTTAAAATGTGTTGAACCTATGCCAGACCTAGAGAGATAAATAAGGAATTCTTCGATATGACTTACAATTGATATTTGGCATTTGCACATTTTATATGTCTCATATACAACTATTACAAGGCAATGCAGTAAGTGAAAAGTTGTTGCCAATTTATTAATACAATTTCTAAGGAACAAGAAATTCTGTCTGAAAAGTGGCCATTTTTTTCAGAACATTCCTCTAAACACGCAGAACACATTCACTCACACACATATACTCCTAGAGCATGAAGAAAGAAGTAGAAGGAAAAAATCTGGAGGCAACAAAACAAGAAATTGGACCCGGATTAAGCTGTATAAAATAGCTGCAAGAAATTCAATTATGCAGTCAAGCCTACATAATGAAAAATAAAAGTCATCATGTGAAGATCCTGAAAAACGGCATACAGGGTTAGTGGCATCCCATTCTGTGGCAGTGACATTTTCCTTTTCTCCTTTAATTTTGACATACTCCCCTTAGTTATAAAACCTTACTGAAATTCTCAGAAAACAAACAAAAGCCTACCAAAAATATGAAACTATGGGCACAAAACATTCTAAGATGGCTAGCATTTCACCAACTACTATAGATCATGTTGGGGAAAGCATCTAAAAGGTCTGTGTACAGTTATTTTTTCTGGATGACTCTATGATTCTCATCAAATTCTATTATGTGATCCTTATCACATTGGAGACAGGTAATCTATTAGTCTTACAGTGTCCAAATTTTTCTTTTCATGTACATAGTGTTTTTCACTTTCAGAACACTCTGTATCACATTTTCATTATATTTTGAAAACCAATTTCCAAAATGTACTAACATTTACTAACATCAGTGTGGCTATGTGAACAAATATACTTGTTATCCTCTATCAATATAGGAGTAACAAATATTATGGATATGTTGTCAGACTCTAACTAAATTCCCTTCATTGAAGAATGCAATGTCCTCTGCTAAATTATAGTTCTTTAGCATGCATTGGCTGTTCTACTACTTAAGTAATACTGTAGATAAATGTGAAAGAACTTCTGTAAGAGACTGTCTACCACAGTGCCTGGAAAATAGTAGGCTTTAGTCTCTGAATAAGTATGTGATGAGTGAATACAGTACATAACTGAAGGAGTTCCTATGACAATTCATACAGCGAGTTAAACTTTGGCTCAGAGCACAAAATTTCAAGTCAACTATTAAATACTACTTGGGCCAACATATGAAAGGAAACATTTTCCCTGGTCTATGTCTTTGTTTTGGATGTGGCATAAATTCTACTGTATCAATCAGGGTTAGGTTTGTTCCATTTTCCTTTCCCCGATATTTTAGCAAGAAAAACCTTTTCTTGCTGGCACTCAGACAATCATCAAAGGTCAGTGCATATGATATCCAATAAACAATTCTGGTTAAGGGGAGTGCCACTGGGAAATTTATGGTAGCTGGCTGATATTCATAGGGAATTAAAAATGCTGTTGTCTGTTTTCAAATTTCAATGCAAAAATATGCATCACATATCTCTAATAGCTCTATTTCTCTTGTTCCAGGATAGTCTGCATTCCATCTAATTTGAACACTGAATAGATCCTTTTTAAATCATCATTCTGAAAAGAAAGATGGTTCACATTCTCTTCACTGAGGAATTAATTAACTCTCCCAATAACTGGCTTGCATTTTTAAATGGAAAAATTACGTAGAATTTTTATTTTAGTAAAGAATAGTTATCTTTAAAAACATTTAAAAAGACGGTCTGCATTTTCATCAGCTTTTAGGAAACTATTATAGCAACAAAATTACATTAAACTTTCTGATTTTTCCATAGTGTCCTTAGATAAATAAACAACCCAATAGACCATGTTAAATGCCCCAAATGTGACTGGAAAGAGAATACGGGCGTATTTGTCTATTTTACTTGTGCCAGACCCAGAAGGCGGTGGAGCAGGGGGAGGAGTCGCAGCTGATAACTTCCCAGGAGCCCCTGTGGTATTAACTGTGGTCTTAATCCGCTCCAGTCTTGATCCAAATACACGACGAGAAGCAGCAGATTCAACTGCAACTTGTCTTGACACAAACCCAGTTCGGCTGGGAGTAGAAGAAGGAGCAGACCGAAGTTCTCTTGCAGCGGATATCGTCTCAGCTGCATTGGCACGACTGAAAGGGTTTGGACTGGAAGCTAAGTATGACTTCGGTGTGACCTCAGAAGATTCTTCAACACCAGTGGCAGATTTATTCAAATGGTTTCCCACTTCAGTTTTATGGCCAACATCAGATTCCGAGTGAACCAAAGCATTGGTTCTTTTTCTCATGTTCAAATTGGCATTTGTATTCTGAAAAAGCATATTAAAAATTATGTTGATTATGTAATTTTATATAGATTTGAAAAAAATTTAAAGAGATGAAAATATGAAAGTTATTCATGTGTATAAAATACATTTTTATTAATCTGCCATAGCCACTCAACTTGATGCAAAAGCTTAAATGTATTTAATGAAAAAGAATGCACATACTTGAATCTATGAATCCAAAATCTTCTTTTGAAATATGATTCATTTTAATAAACACTGTAAATCTATAAAGATGAGATTTTTAGTACTATGAACTACTTTTATACTTAACATTAAATATACACAGCTATAGCTGTATAAGCTCTTTGTTCAAATTTTATTAGAAACAATTATTCTGTAATGTATCATACACATTTCAAACGGTCTTATCAGTACATCTATTTTTACAAAAATATTTATAGCTTATATGCACAAAATAACAATAATAATGATCTATATATACATGATACTGCTTTTAAAAACTGAAAACACTTAATTTCCAAATCCCTGAAATTCTTTTTTTTTTTTTTTTTGGCAGCACCAGGGATTGAACTCACAACCATGCAACTGCCACACAGGCGCTTAAGTTACTGAACCAAACTCCTGGCCCTTTGAAATTCATTTTTATAAAAGAATCTTAGATAAATGATACGTTATTGAAAACTTTAAACATCCTGATACATTTTAGTGTTTCACAATTAATAACAAAAATACAAGGGAACATTAATTTTAAATGAAGGGTTATGTTAGACACATAACACATATCACCAAATAGCTGCACAAATAAGAGTTCAAATCATTAACCAATAAGGAGAAATTAAATTCAAATGTAGTTCAGTATTTCCCATCATATTAATTTATTTGCAAAATAAAACTATATATGAATAAAGCTTTGTGGTGAGCCATTAAATCAATGCCTCTTATGATTCTGATATATACAATAAATAAACATTCCACAATAGATTGTCCATGCATGCTATGAAGCAAAGCAATTGCTTAGATTGTCCTCAGAATAGTCACGTGACTTTTTAAAAAATACTGTGATTATTTAACAGTAAATTATCCATTCTAACAGTGTTTATTCTACATTATAACAAGATTATGTAATGTAGTCTCCCCCTGCCATTCTATGAAATAAGCTATGGATGCTGAAGCAGAGGAGTAGAGAAGAAGAGCTGCTCTTAAATGACTGACTGGAGGGGCCAAGCTTGGAGGACAATTCACAGATGATACATAACGTGGCTAAATTGTATATAATTAATTGAGAGCTCACATTAGTCAGAAATGCTTATTCTAAAAATATCTTGCTTAGTACCACATTAGTCCAGTGCTTTTGAATGTTCATTCCATACCTCATGTACCTGTGAATTACGACTTCAAGGTCAACGACAACAAAAACCAAACCAAAACAAAACAGCAGCTTCACAAAGCACAGAGCCAAAGCAGATTCTGAGAGATTTAGAAAACATTCTTCATGTCAGCTTGGGGTATTCTTCTAGGCAGGCTGCAGTTGAACTAATGAGAAATTGTATCCTAGCATATGGCACTAATTTTGGTGAAGACAATTGAAAGCAAAATTGACATCAACCTAAAAGATAGAGATAACATTACTTATCCTGCACATTTCTTCTACAAAACACAATGTAAGTGGTATCTATTTAGTCCTCAGATTATGAGTATCATTTTTACAGAAAGGGATAATAATTATTGGATAACCTTAATTCTAAAATGTTATACACATGATAAAGACAATGAAAAAGGATAAGAATACACTTAAAGCATGTGTATTAGCAATACAATATATACCCTATACATGACAATCAAAAATATAGCTATATATATATATATATATATATATATATATATATATATATATTTGAAGGCCAAATTGAGTCAAAAATGCTAAGAAGAAAAAGGAAAAGGGCAAAAAAGGAAGAACTGGACACAGAGGAGAGAAGTGATTATAATTGTTGACAGCGAAGAAACACACTTGAGAGTTTCCACAATGTGCAGGAAAGAGAAACTCAAGGAGGCAAAAATGGCAGAATTTCTGATGAGGAGATGGGCCCGAGAATCTGAGGAGGCTGATGTTGCTAGAGTTCAGAGAACAAAGCACAGAGAGGAGAGTGATGAACAAAGACTGATCTCCACAAATATGAAGAGAGCACCTATTGAGTATTTTGCTAGCCCAAGATTAGTTAGAAACGTCCAAGGCTAAAAAACAGAACCACGAAAAAAGATCAGAGGAAAGACTACCTGACATTTTCACAAAACTGGGAAGAATGCATGGTCCTACCAGAGCTGAAAATGGCAGTATTCATGGAGCATTTGTCAGAGTACTTACAAGGTTTTTATCTCAGTAGAGTGGCATAAATGGTTAAACTCTGTCTTTGTGCTACCTCATGACATTGGGTAACAAAACTGGAAAGTATGAAACTGACTCCAGTGATTTATCTACACTTCAGAACAAAGCATAAGAACATTAAAGTTCTTCTTCATTCCCTCTAGACACCAGAGACTTTTTGGAACTCCCTGAAATCCTGTAAGTCATGTTCTTAACGATAGAGTGGTTACAAAAATGGCACCAATTGATCGTGTCTCTTTATTTACACCTTTTGTGATACATGCACTCCCTCCCCACCAGGAGATGAGAGAGTTGGTTTCCCCACAAACTGCCTTATGACATTCTTTGACCCACACTGTCTTCCAAGTCTTAACCTCATGAGTTCTTGTTTGTTTTCACTGTCTCCTGAAACGTTTCTATTACCACCATAAGGAGCAGGGCAGGCTAAACTTCCAGAGAAAGAGAAATCATTCTGAGCACAACCAGCAGTTCCTGTGAAGCCATTCCAGATCACATAGGAGCTGACATGAAGCAGATGAGTCTGTCTTAGCTAAGAGAAGATGAATTGCCTGGAAGCTTAAGTAAGAGCAACACAACCTCTGGTTTGATCTACAGATATGGAAGCAAAGGTAAATTCTCTGTTGTACGTGTGTGATGAGTCACAGTGGTTTGTTATGCAGCATTATTGTAACACATACTGTATAGATCAAGGGTCCAAATAGGGTATTTACAAGCCTCTCTTATGAGGGGTAGTTAGTTCTTCAGATACTTTAGGATGAAGTTGGTGTTATGGGTAAGGTCCTGTGTCCCTCCAAAGCCTAATGTAATCATGGATAGAGCTAAGTCTAGTGTTTGTAATTGGTTTGTTGTCTAGCACTGGGATCAGTGGTGTGAGTGCTGCACCCACCAGGGGTGGAGCTGACATACAGTGTAAGTGCGATAAGAAGGTCTGTTCTCTCTCTCTCTCCCTCTCCCTCTCTCTCTGTCCCTCTCTCATCGGTTTGCCTTGCTGTTGCAGTGGCCATGAACAGCTGCCTCGCCACACCATGCTGCCATGGAGCCAACTGAGTATGGACTGAAACCCCCAAGAACTGTAAGAAATAAACCTCTCCTTCCCGAATTATGGGCATCAAGTATTCTGTACCAGCAACGAGTAAAAAATAACTAAGACAGTTGGTTTGCCCAGTATTCATGGAGGATATTTAGAGGGTGCTGTTGCCTAATTCACAAAGCAGTTAAATGACTAAACTATTTTGTTTTTCATAATTCCAGAGCTATAGAATTGGAATAATTTTATACTAGTAGGGATTTTAATAATCACTTTAATTCAGTTCTCTATTTTGCAGAATAAATTAAGAGCAAAAATTTATGATTAATTGAAAGTGATATGATGAGTTATAGTATAATGTATCTAATCAGCCACATTAAAGAGTCTACTCACCAGTATGGAAGAGGTTTTAAAGACTATATCAGCTTGCACCTATTTGAGGCAGCCAAGAATTCGTAGTAGTCAATATATTGTTATAGCTAGGTCCAACACTCTGGGAAGCTGAAGCAGGAGGATCACAAGTTCAAGTACAACCTGATTAATTTAGTCACTTAGTGAGAACTTGCCCCAAAACAATAAAAAGAGGAGGGAGCTGGGAATGTAGCTAAATGAAAAGACCCTGTACTCGACCTCTAGTATCACATAAAATATTAGTAAGTATTTAAGACTTGGAAATCAGAAACAAATATAATATCCTTTCAATAGCATAATGGAACATTAACAAGCCCACTCAAGAATTTTAAAATCTTTATTATAATTTATGAGGTGTACTTTTGCTGTTTAAAATTTGATGAGAGTCCAAACATCATGAACACTACATGTTAACTTACAGTTTTATATGTGGTAGAAAAGATTACCAAATTTTATGGTTCTATTGTCCTGTATAATATTGAGTACTTGTGCATCTAACCTAGCAATCTTGTTCCAATACTTCTTTGCAAAAGTGTTTATAATCTTCTATTCCTCAAAAATATTTCAAACTGGTTTTCTATCAAAGTAGCTCTCTCATTAATGACTCCACTAAATGTTTGATTAAAGTCCACTCAATGCTTATAGGAATCATGTGTTTTGGTGGCTTGAAAATTATATACAGACAATATGTGCTGAATAACTTATAAAAAATCAAAGAAATATAAGCATAGTCATGAATAGTCTACAGAACAGAGAGCGCCCAAGGCAAAGATACAGGATTAGTCTAAGGTAGTTAGAAAAAAGGATCAATAAAGCAAGAGACTTCATGAGACTGAACGGAGCAATAGCAACAATATAAGACTATTCACTAAAGTAAAAAACCAAATCTTTGTATTTCCATTTTAAAAGTGTTAATGAGCTTCTTAGTATAAAGACTGAATAATCATTGTAGCCTAAAGCACATGATAGGAAGTAATTTCATATTTGATAATTGGCATCAAAATAGATATGATCCAGAATCAAGATTCTTCTTCATATTTTTATCATCAAAAATTACTATACTGGTCTCCAGATTATTATTTCTTTGCTTATGTGGCAGATTTCTAGAATATTGTAGACAGTGCTTAAAACATGCATATTATCACGACTCATATCCAAGTCGGACTGAGAATGCCTAAAATGTCTCAATATTCTATATATCTTCCCTTTATAGAGGAAAGTGAAATTTGACTGATTTGAGGCTTAAATCTTTGCTCTCTGACAAGCGGCTAAATGATACTCAAGTTATTTTGTACTTAGGCCTCAAAGTCTGCTATAGAAAAAGTGGTTGTCATTTTCCATGATGAAAAATCACAAAATTATTGAGAAATCTGTTGACCTACCTGGCATTGCACTCACTAGGAATAATAGCCACACAACCTTCAAGTTTTGGAGCAAAAAACATGTCAGAGTGATGTTATGCTTCACATAGAGTACAGCAACTTCAGAGGCTCTGTTAATATTCAGTGAAAACATAGTGGTTCCCAACAAGAAAAGCACCTAAGTTTCATTTGAATTTTAAAAAATGATTTAGTTTGAAATCATTTTGTCATTAGTCACAATAGCCTGAAGCAACAAAACTGGTGGGATAGAGATGGGAGGTGGCAGATCCAAACATTACCAACAAATTAAAGCAGCAACAGGCAAACAGGAGCAGATTCAAGCAATTTGTCAATCATGACTGTGATCTGACACAATTTCTAAAGAAGTATTATCAACTGCAAAAAAAAAATTCATCTCAACTTATTACTCTAGCAGCAAGGAGATAAAGTGACTAAGATTAGCTTTGCAGAATGCAGGCAGCTACACTCATATTGCTTGCTTGAGAAGCTAATGAAATTTAATAAAATGTAATTTAACCCTCTTAAATTAAAAACTAACAAGGCTAATAATGAACAGGTTTATCTTCCAGAATATCAATGAATCACATACAAAAAAATATCCAATATTTTAAAGACATTTAAAGGAGGTCATTCAGACAGGGCTTCAAGGGTAGTTACACATCTTATTTAATGAGGAAATAAACAAGAATAGTAGAGCAGCTGAAACTAAACCCCAAAGTAATGATTTACTGAGCATTATCAATGGTAGTTTTAAAAACATTACCATGTGCTAGAAAAACTGGCTTTCTAAATGCCAAAGACTAAAACTATACTAGTGTCTATCACCCTGCACTAAACTAAAATCAAAGTGAATCAAATATCTAAGAATCAAAAGCAGAAACACTAAATCTTTTGAAAGAGAAAATAGGTAGAAATCTTGAATACATACGTGTAGATAGAGATTTTATGAATAAAACCCAGATTGCACTGAGAATACTACAAAGATCAACAACCAGGAGCTCATCTTATTAAGAAACTCTTACCTAGTAAAAGAAACCACAAACAGAGTGAAAAGACAACCCAAAGAATGGGAAAAAAGTTTAGCCAGTTGTCCTTCTGACAAAGAGACTTATATACAGCACATATAAAAAACTGAAGAAAATCAGACCCCCAAATTCAAAGACCCAATCCAAAAATGGGCATTGGAGCCGGGCGTGGTGGCGCACGCCTTTAATCCCAGCACTCGGGAAGCTGAGGTAGGCGTTGTGGGTTTGAGGCCGGCTTGGGCTACAACGCGAGCCCAAGGCCAGCCTGAGCTACATAGTGCGACCCTGCCTCAAAAAACCAGGGCTGGGAGTTTGGCTCAGTGCCTTAAGTGCCTGCCCTGGCAGACGCAAGGCTGTGAGTTCAATCCCCGGTGCCGCAAAAAAAAAAAAAAAAAAAAAAAAAATGGGCATTGGAAATGAATACGCACTCCTCAGACAAAGAAATACAAATGGTAAATAAATATATGAAAAAATGTTCAACATCATGGGTCATTCAAGAAATGCAAATTAAAACAATGCTGGGACCCAATGTCACTCCAGAAGGAAAGGCTATCTTCAAGAAATCAGCTAATAACAAATGTGGGTGAGGTTATAGGAGAAAAGGAACCCTTCTCTACTATTGGTGCGAGTGTAGACTGGTGCAACCACTGTGGAAATCAGTGTGCAGATTCCTCAAAAAACTAGGACTAGAGGCCCCATATGGCCCTGCTATTTCCCTTCTGGGTATTTTTCCAGAAGAATTAAAAACATGCTACTACAGAGATATATGTGTGCCCATGTTTACAGCAGCACAATTTGTAATAGCTAAATCTTGTAAACAACCCAAATGCCCATCAACCGAGGAATGGATAAAAAGCATGTGGTCTTTTTATAAAATGGAGCACTACTCAGTCATAAAGAAGGATAAACTTGAGACATTCATAGGTAAATGGGTGCAACTTGAGACCATACTCATAAATGAAATAAATCAGACTCACATGTGTAAACATCATATTGTCACCCTGATGTGAGAAACTGAAAGAATAAATAAGGTCCAAAATGTACAATAGATACTGTGAAATGGAAAACAAATTGTTCAAAAGGAAAGAGTAACTAGGTTGGGTGAAGGAGGAAAGGAAGGAAAGAAAAGGAAAACAAAATACAAGTTAGTCATACTACTAATTTCTCTTAGTTCATTGAAAAGAAAAGTTTGTGCCAATATCACTCAGAGAATTTTTTATGTCCATATTTTGTACTCTGAGTAACTACTTTTAATACAGCAATATACAATATACTAAGTATTGCTATTCTCCTATTATTTTGTTGTGAAATCTTGTTTTATTTTTTCCATAAAAAAGCTACCATGTAGAAACAAAAAACATCACTTCCAAATAAACATGCTAAATGTTTCATAAGTAGTCACCAAGGGACTCTCATATATTGAACTCCAAATTATAGAAATGGAAATACTAAGTTCCCTATTTATTATATTTCATTTTCTCCCAATGTTAGCATTTAATTCAATATATGGATTTCCATAAGCTATAGAAATATTGCTTTCAATATCAAGCCCCAGGATAAATTTATGCCTCCAATTTGGAATTACTGAAAAAAGAACTTTAAAAAATTCATTTTGTCTTTACACATTTAGAGTTGAGAGTTTAAAACACTGGAATTTCTTTGAGACCTGTGATTCTTAAAGATGTGGCTAGTTTTGCTTCATAGTAATTCCTAGTATTTCAGTTTGTTTATAAATGCTTTGTATCTTAAAAACATGGCTCCAGTATAAGAAACTGCCTTGTTGGAGACTTCATTAGAGTAGAAGTTCTCAGCTTGGTCAAGTGGACTTCAAGGTGCTACCTGGAATCATGCTGTTTTCATCAATGCTGCACATGTAACCTTGAGAGGAAAGAGGGCAAAGGATATTCATTGCACTTTCTGTAAACTCAAACACTAAGTTGGATAAAAATCTTTCTCACTCAAATAAAAAAAGCAATATTCTAATCATTTGAAGTGTTTATAAGAATAATCTGGGAGCTGGTTGAACACTAAAAGTCTCAGGTCCTATTTTCAAGAAGTTAATTCATTAGTTGTATTATTGCCAGTGATCTGGGGATTAGAAATTGAAAATTATTCCCTAAATTAGAATTCTGGCTCACAAATCAGACAGAACTTGACTCAAATGCTGTGCTGAATTTGTAACTAGCTGTGAGATAACCAGTAAGTAATTTAACCTCTTGGAACTTTAAAGTACTTCTTGCTACAGGATTAAAAATGGTGACTTCTTCCTAATGAATATGGAAGGTAAAGCACGTAAGGCACTCAGGACAATGTAAAGCTGTAGTAGGCATCAAATGAATAGTATACAGAAATAACCCAACTGAGGTCAGGTAATGCGATCCTACCTCCAAAAGAAAATTATATATCACACAGAAATTAGTAATTACAGGGTACAAAAATTTGGAAGATATTTCATATACCAATGAAAACAAGGTCACCACTTCCAGTAATCAGAAAGGTGAACGCTGAAGGAAAGAACAGTCTATAAGAAGGGCAGGAAAGGATGTTGTGAACTGAAAGAAGAAATAAATGCAAAATAAAAATGCATATTGGTAGTATAGATGAGAAGTCAAACTGGAATAAATACAATAACTTATGTATAAAACAAACATAAAAAGCATATTAGTATTAAATACTGGTATCAGCAACTGCAACAGTGTCACCTGACATTCAGCTGCCAGGCTTTCACCTGAACTAGGTACTATATCCACACATGATGTAGGAATAACTATAACTACAAGGATTTTAACAACTGAAATTGATGTGGTAGTACTATTATCTCAGGACACTCACTTTTGGGGACTTAATCAACTATCAATAAAATCTAGATGTCATCAGAGAAACAATCAAGACTGGAGGACCAGTTGCAATTACAACCTATAAGATGATATTCATACATTAGTATGCTCTGAAACGTCATATCCGGAGTATTGGTTCACAGTTACAATTGGCAACCCAGGTTGACTGGCCCATTTTCTAAATATATTGGAATACTGAAAAGAATTATATTTATGAATATGTTGGCTTGGCACTATATTGTCACTCTGCTTTCCTTTGTCTCTTATTTCAAATACAGCAGTCAAAAGAAGTTTTCCCACATACAAATTGAAAGAATATATGAGGTGATAAAGCCATCTATTGAAAAGTGGCAGAAGGAAACAAAGGTCATAGAACCTCACAAATAAAAACAGCAGAATGGCTTAATCATTGCTATATGAACTCAATTTTGTCCTTCTCAAATTCATAGGTTGAAACCCCTAACTCTCCATTTACTGTAATAGAGACATGACCTTCAAGGAGATGGCTAAGCTTAAATGAAGTCATAAGTGTGAAGCTCTAGTCTGACACATAGAACTGATATCAATGTAAGAGAAGAAGAAACACCAGAGAAAATTTTGTCCCTTTCTACAACGTGAGAACATTGTGAGAGGACAGCCATCCACAAGCTAAAGGGAACCCTCTATGGAAATTGAAATGGGATGGGACCTTGACATTAAACTTTCCAGTCCCTAGAATTGGCAGAAATAAATTTCTGTTGTTGAAAACCAGCATCTCTACTAGTTTATTATGTCTGCCTAAGCAGACAGAAAATCATCAATGTCAATAAAATTAAAGACACAGATTTTAATGATTTTTAAATAGTGAATATTACACTAGTATTTTCACAAGAAAACACCAAAACCTGATAAACCTTGCAACTCTCTCTCCTTTCAAATATTTGTTTCCAGCTTATTTTATTTTCTTTTTGCACTAAGTAGATGTATTTTTATAGTAACTTCCAAATCCTAGGTAGAGCTAAGTTACAAGACATGCAGAGAAACTGAGATAATTTGACAAAAGTAAATCATTGATTTTTTAAAAATATTTTTATGTCCTTGATAAAAGAAAATACTCTCATAACCTCCAGGGACATTTATGCTTTTTTTTCCTTAAATCGTCAAAATTTCAATTCTTCCTTATCTAAATTAAAGAAAGATGGTTAACTGGTGCTTTTATTTCACTTTTTAGTTCAGATTTAGCTCCAGCTCTTCTTCATTTGCCCAATATTTTTTCCAAAATATTTTCACCTTCCTTCAGATTATAACCTTTTGTGTGACTTCAGTTTTTGTATGAGTATTGGATTTTACAACACGTATTTTTAAAATACTTGAAAATGATATTAACAGCATAATTGACTATAATTCCTTCTTTACATTTTATGTTAAGAATTTTTGATACTTAAAGTAGGAGTTTACATACATAGATATCTGATAAAACATTGTAAAATAAATCTTACTACTGTATATAGTGAGTTACTATAGATAATTCATATTTCAAAAACACAGTAAAAAGGATTTTGAATGCTCTTGCCATAAAGATATGATAAATGTTTGTGGCAACAGATATGTTTGCTGCTATTTGAACATTACAAGTATTGTATATATGTATGTAAGCATCACATGGTACCCCAAAATGTAAGTATAATTTTTATTTAAAAATCAATTTTTTTTTTGTTTGTTTTTTTGTGGCACCGGGGATTGAACTCAGAACTTCGTGCCTGTCAGACAGGCGCTTAAGTCACTGAGCCAAACTCCCAGCCCTAGTTTTTTGAGGCAGGGTCGCACTGTGTAACTCAGGCCGGCCTTGTGCTCGCGTTGTAGCCCAAGCCGGCCTCGAACTCACAATGCTCCTCCTACCTCAGCCTCCCGAGTGCTGGGATTAAAGGCGTGCGCCACCACGCCTGGCTTAAAAATCGAATTTTTTGATAAAAGGAAATCTTATTAGGTATTCTGATGCAAATGTGAGTGGCCAAATAATTTTATCTTTACAAGTCCCATATTATTTTAGCAAAATGATTTGCTTCAGTCTCAAAATATTCAGAAAACTATATTAAAACTCAGTATTTGAACAATGCTTTATTCTTAATGTAGATTTGAAATGATTTAATCATAATGAAATTGTGCTATGATAAACAGCTACCAGAAAGATTCAAGTCTATGCCAAGTCTGTGGGAAGATGGCACAGCAATAGTCTGAGTCACAATTTTACCTACATCAGCAGTCCAAGGGACACTGTCTGTAAAACTATCTTTTATCAAGACCAGATCCTCAGTATATTCCTGCTTGGGACAAACCAAATTCCATAACTCAAGCATTAGCAATCATGTTCCTTTGGAAAAGCACATCTGTGTAGGATGACAAAGATTTGAATGAATTGAGAACCTTGCCAAATTTCTTTGGAATTTCCGTGATTTATTTTGCCTATTAAATCTAAAAACGTACAATAACCTTAGTAGATTTATTTTTAGCGAAAAAAATCTCAAATCTCATGTTTCATCTCTCTTTAGAGCTTATTATCCAGGCTGAGTGGCTAACCAACATCCACAATTAAGGTAATAACAATAAATATCTTACTAAAAACAGTGATTCAACTCATACATTCGCTGAATTTATATTGAGTAATTTTTCTTCAAGCTATGTGTACAGAGAGGCACTGTATATTCAAAGGGGACAAACATTGCAGTCTTTGCAACTTCTCTTAGGAATAATAAAAATTACAGTAATTAGTAAATGCCATAAAGGAAAGCCAGAAGAAACACGGAGTTTATTACTGAACTGTGGTCTGGGAAAGCCTCTTTGTGAACGTGGCACAAGTTATTACAGATGAGTAGGATTGAGTCAGGTTAAACAGTGGGCAAGGGACAGGGGACGAAAGTGTCTGGTGTTGGTGGAAACAAGTTTCAAAGATTTTTGGCGGTAGTATAGGATAAGGAAGATCAATCATTTTCCTTGTCAATAAATACTTGAGGAAGTTCTAAAATGCTTTTTTCACTCTTACTTTTCTTGAAATAAGCATAAGAATGTTTTAATTTTGTTTAATTATGTCTGGTGACAGCATTTTCCAGGAAGAAATTCTCAATCAGCATCAACATCTCTATAATATACTGAGCACTTACTGTGGTGAAAGCGCTGCATTAAATGGGTTTCATAAATAATTTCAGAGTTTCTACAATAGCCCATGAGATAGGAGGAGTTGGTAAGTCACCTAACTAGAACACATTAAAGTTATGATCTGAATCTCAATCTCATACTCTTAACCACATTAGCAGTTAAATAACTGGAAACTGCTAATATCTAAGGTTAGAGTGGGGAGAGAAAAGCACGAAATGGTTTGCCTGAAATATGTCTACAATAACCCAAATTTAATAAACCTAATAAATGACACTAAAGTTTTTCAGATTTGAATTTAATTTACATAAGTCCAGTTTGCACTATAATTTTTACTATAACCTAAATACTGGCACTAATTCTGTGTATCCCACAAAAATTTCTGATTAGACAATTTTCCTGCTGGTTTATGTGAAAATTATTCTAGAATTCCTAGTGATTGTTCTTATTCTAATTCATGATATTCTTTTTTCTTTGCTGTTTGTCATGAAGCACTTATAGATTATATATGAGAAATATACCCTACATTCAAGCTTAAATATTTTTAAATAGACTTATATTTATATGATTTATTCTACAGAAAATTTCATTTTAACAACCAATATAATTTAACTGGGCAGAGCTTTCCTTAATTAAGGAAAGTTTCTCTTCAAGTTATTTTAAAAATGAATCAACATCACCACTCAAATTTGCATCATCTGTGTGATAAAAATAGTAATACGATGTTCTCCTGCAAGGAAGCTGTTTGTCAACTTCTTTCAACAATTTTTCCCTTATGCTTGAATACAGTACTTTTAAAAGCTGTTGAAACTTTCATATTTGAAAAAAATTAAATAATAAAATTTCATATTTGAAATACATGGTAAAACTAATAGAATTTGTTTTCTTTCTGGTACATAGGATGGTGCAATTTCAGTTCTATTTATAACCTAGGGAAAGTAAAAGCACTAGCTCTAGTTCTCAATCTGAGAATGATTCTTACAGCATAATTTTCTACAAGTAAAATTAATTAAGTACAGAATTGCCTGTGTCAAATTATGTATAAGTACATGTATACATGTATATATAGCTAAAGATGATGCATTAAGCCATCTTTTGTAAAAACTCTTACATTTTAAAAATCCACCTCCATCCCTAATCTCTTTATATGAAAGTACAGCAAATTGGTCAGAAAGCATAGATTGAGTTAACTTGTTAACAAAATTCATTCCGAATCTACTCCATCTACAGAAAATAGAACATCAAGTCAGCAGAAGAAATTCATATCCTGCCATGGCATTTCATAACACTTACATTATTAACTACACAATCCTGTGAATAGCTAAAGTCACTTGAGTATTTTCCAGGAAATAATTGTACTTGTCCTGAGGAGTAGACTCCATGGTATCAGCCATAATTTTGAAGCGGGTATTATCAAAACCATTCGACACTTAACAAACCTCTCACGCTGAAACAGCTGTTCATCCAAAGTGAAAAATTTTTAAACTTTCTCTGAGCCCAGCTAATCTTACTTGAGCTAGAAAATAAGGTATTAGACTATTTTGCATGTTCTGCCACTTTATGACAAGAAAGCCAATTTTGCACTTCAGTAAAGGCAGATTGCAAATTTAGCATGAATTGAACCAGTAGCTGAGTTGCAATTTATGGCAAATGGCTCATCAGCACATTAATGTATACTGCCAAGACAACCACTTCAGCCAGCCAGGCCGGAAGCTAGCAGACCCAAATATCTTGAAGACAGCAAAGAAAACGTGACCTCTATCAACATCTATAAAGCAAATCCTAAAATGAAAAGCTATCAAGTATCATTATCATTTTTACATGGCAATATATTTGCTGTTTTCAAAAGTCCAAACCATAGGTTCTAAAATCACAAAGATCAAGTATTGCACTGTGATAAACACAAGCTGTATAACTTTAAGGAAGTTACTCAACTTATCTCTGTCTCAAGTTTCTACTGAGTGTAATAACTGTAACTGCTTCTCAGTTATTGGTGGAGTAATATCAGTAACATGCTTAACACAGTGCTTTGACACACTGCTTTATAATGTACGTTTAGTATAATATTTAACACACTGCTTTATAATAACAATATTTAACAAGTAGCTAGCATTTTGTATTTTAAGGCAGATACGTAGATAGTCCCTGTGGAGTAAACATCACTAGAGATATTTCCAATTATATAATCAGATATTCACTATAATTTTCTGTAGATATTGGAAATTAAATAAGTATTGTAAGCTTCTACTTTAAAAATGTTGGAAACATATGGGAGACTATGTGTAGTGCTCTATTCAAAATTCATCCAATTTACTATTCTCAGCTGAAGATAACCATCGCTATTCCTTGTAGCAATGCTAAGAGCTAACTACAACCCAGCTTGCCCAGTGTTGTGAATTATGGGAAGGGGTAATTAAGGGTTCCTGTTTAAAATTTTCTGTTTTCCTTGTTTCCATCTAGTTTCCTCAATATCTTTTCCATCTGTCTCCTCTCTACAGCCTTTGGAAAAGTATTTAGTATTTCTCAGTTGGCTATTGCATGGGCACTAACATTCTTAGACCTAACACCCTTAAGCACTTTCCTTCTCTCCACTGTCCACTAAAACAATATGCATACATTATTAATCTGATCATTTCACTTTCTCATTGAAACCTTTTCTGTGGCATCGTGCTGCTTTGGTTGCGGGGGGGTGTTATATGGCATAACATTCTACGTGATCTTCCTATGTGCTACCTAAGTCTACTGCCTTGTTTTCTAGTTCACCTGCTTTTCTCCCAAACCATCCTCTCAGACACTCCAGGCACCCTAGTTTACCATAGGCTGTCAGTGCCTGGTCCATATTCACTTGGTTTACCTAGTCTGTTACTCTAAACAGCATGATAGCCTACTCCCTCCCTGCCTATGCAGTGCTCTAGCAATAGGTGCTTGACTAAGGGTACTAGTTTGAGCAGACATGCAAAAGAATTAGAAAAACATTACATCATATGTAGATCCCAAAGAAGTTGGAATGCCTTGATGAAGAGAGTAGAATAGTGCTTGCCAGGGTGTAGCAGAGAGGGGAAAGGTGATGTTGCTCAAAGGATACTCAGGTTTGCTTATGTAGAATGAATAAATTCTAAAGATCAAATGTACAGCATGAGGACTGTACTTAATAATACTGTATTCTGAGTAGATTTATTTTTAACTGATCTCAATGCATTAAAATCAGTTAAATGTGAAAAGATAGATACATTAAGTATAGCAATTAGTTCACTATGTAAATGCATGTCAAAGTACTATGCTTTATACCTTAAACACATAATTTCAATAAAAATTATACCTGAGTGAATGTAATAAGAGATAAGAGTAGGTAAGTAAGTACCCTAAATTCTTTGGCAACTAGTGGAATGATCGTAGAGCTTGCTTCACACATTCTCTGAAAGGGTTTCTAGCATGATGAGGACACAGTGATTGGCCTGCTCATTACTGATACTGGAATGCCTTTTCTTCCATCCTTTCTTATTTGCCTCATGGTGCTTCTTGGGATCACCTCAAAAATAAATTACTTGCAATCACATATTTGGAGCAGAGTCAGCTTTTTGGGAAATGCTGTGAAAACATGTATTCCAACCAAGATATTTTAGTTGAGGCATACCAGTGTGAACCATATTTCCTTGTTTGAGGATCACTGAACCTTCTCTTCTCACTATCTTCTTTCTTCTATCTTTGTTGCCTCCTTATATGTCTTCCAAAACAGAATCTAAATATTGCTTCTTCTGAGAGGTTTAACCTGACATCCCACCAATTTCACCAGAATCTACCACAATGGAAACTCTAACTAGGACTATGACATCTTCACACAGCACCCTAATGCTTAATTTTAACCTAGCGTCCTATGTGAGTGCCTTTACCAACTGTGAGTTTCTTTAGGGTGGTATAGTGTCTTACTGTTTTCCTTTCCTCATCAGTGATCACAGGACCAAACACTCATAAAAATGAGTTGAATGAATACATAATAAATAAATGATGAGTAAAGCATACTAAGATAAATCAACAAAATTGTTCCATCTTATAACTCAAAACAGCAAAAATGAGTTTTACACAATGTGTCTCATGAGATATATAGTTGGCAAAGCTATATAGCCAAAAGCAACACATTTAAATCCACTTGAAAACCAAATGACAACCATTTATTCTATGTAGATTATACTTCCTGGGCCACTGTAGTAGCTAATGGACTGTTTAATGAGTCAATCCTGGAATATTAACTAATAACTAGAATGAAACGCTTTTCCTCTCCTGTTTCGTACCTCTTCCTGTTGAAAAGTTTGACGAAATTGTTGCACTGAGAGTGAGAGAGTCACCTCCTAGGCCAACCTCCATCTTCCTCTTGCTGTTTGATGCCACTCAGGAAAGGGGTGGGACCCATGGGCATTCACCTGCCTCTCCAGGAGCAAAGCAGTGATAAACATAAACCACTTCTTCAAACAACTTGGAACATGGAGCCAGTCACTGCAATAGCTTGTTTAACAAGATTGGTGTGGTTTTTTTCCCCTCTCTCAATCATAGTTCTAAAGCTATCGTTTATTGAAAAGCTGATTTTCAAAGCACACACTAGAACAGCTTTTCTGTACAGCTGCAATGCTATTTAAATCTTCCATGAATATCTCCACAAATCCAAGAAAATTCTAAGCTGAAATACTGCTCCTAGAGAGGACATAGTAAAATAAGACCCTATGGGAGAAAAACTCAGGAAGTGAAATCTGGTTGTCAATTTTAATATTAAAATTATACAATCAGGCACATGACTTATACCTCTCTGAGCTAGAAGAACACCTAAAATCACTACTGTATTTGGAAAAGTCAGCTTTCAGGTACTTATGTTAAACTCTGGTGGACATTAGCAATTTGTTTCAAAGTCATTCCTTACTTGAAC